>VXAX01005067.1:1389324-1649864 GCA_013399835.1 Leptocoma aspasia | reverse complement strand
CCTCCCTGCCTCCCTGCCTGCCTGCCTGCCTGCCTGCCTCCCTGCACTCTTTGGTGCAGTATGAGCAGCTCACCCTCCTATAGGTATCTGGGGTAATGTTTGTAGAATAGAACCATAGAATTACAATTGTTCTGAATGTCCTGAGTTAAAAGGCACCCACAAGGACTGTCAAAGTCCAGCTCCTGACCCTGCACAACACAACCCTTACAGTCCCACCATGTGCCAGAGGCTGAACAAGCCAGGTGACCTCATATGCTTCTCATATGGTTTTTCCTCTAGACCTTTCACCACCTTTGTAACCCTCCTTTGGTTGCTCTCTAATAACTTTATATCTTTCTTATATTTTGCCCACAACTGCATGCAGGACTCAAGATAAGGCTGCAACAGCACAGAATAGAGTGGGGGTTGTCACCTCTCTCCACCCATCATTCCAGAATTCCTGGGAGATTTTGCAGAACAATAATATTATGCACACACACACACACACACACACACACACACACACACACACACTTATGTACAGACACCTTTTCTGGGACTACAAAGGAAGTTTTTATCCACACTTTTTGAGCATTGTGCCTAAGATTGCTTTAATACTGACCCAGCTTGTAAGAGCAGCCCCTTATCAATAGAGGTAAATAAATCTCATCCTTTTGGTCAGATATGTGGATGCTTTCCAAGATTTTTTGGACAATGTTCATAATTACCTAGCTTTCAGCAATGATCCTAATCTAATTGTTTATGTGCTAGTTTTTGACCAGCCTGCTGCTGTCAAATCCAGCAGTCTTTTAAAGGCAGGCAATAAGCTGTGTTTCATCGTTGCTACTGTCCCACCTACCTGCTTTATTTTATGCCCTGATGACAGGAAGCACTGCAAAGATGGCTGGGATTTAAATAATTGTATTTTTTTTGTCTATATGTTTAAATGTACACAGTATTTCAAAGCTAAATAATGCCCTGACAAGTGAAAACAATGCCTGGCATGTAACTGGGAAGCTAGTCTTGAATGGTATTGAATTTCTGGCCAATTCTGAGTTCTGTTTTCAGGTGTGGCAGACCTGATGTTGATGTTCCTGACACATTGGGTACATATATCATTTGTTTTCCTCTTAGCCTTGCACTTAACCTAGCTCTGCCTGGAAACTGTCACCAGTGTAAATGAGAGCAACCTTTGTTTTTTCACCTCAGGTTTCTCCATGTCATGTTGTAAGCCAAAGTAGTTCCCTGCTGCCAGTTTTGGAAGAGAATTAAAATCACATTGTGACTGATCCAAGAATCAGACCTGGTTTTGTCTACTCAAGTGCCAAGGTAACAAAACATCGTCTTTCTGCAATATTGAAAAATATATTTTCATATGTTCATGTATCTCAAGAATCACTTTGTTACCTGTCAAAACCAGTTTGCCATCAATCTGTGAAGAATGCTAACTCTATTCCACTAAGTGCTACACCCCTCCCAAAAAAGTGTCAGGAGTATCTGCAAAGGAAGGATTATGATCAAGGAAGCACTTCTTTTGTAATGAGATTACTTCTAACATGATGCTATAATCATATGTGCAGGGTTAGCAAATAATTTGCCTTTGCAGTAACTCTTATGACAGTAAGCACCAAAGTAATAATTTGTGTCTGCTATATTTTGTAAGCTGTTGTCAAACAGATAACCTGTCTACATGCTCAGAACTGGTATCTCCTGCTGTTCAGCTCAATGGACAAGGGGGTTTTATTCATGGAGGCACTCTCAGTAGAATATAGGTTCAGACTGTGCATGGAGGTGCTCTAGTACTTGTAGAAAAGCAGTAAATTCTCTCTGAATAGCACTTACATTGTATTAGCTACTGGAGATGAGTGTTTGCTTTTTTGTTTTCTTTTCCAATAACATAATTTTCTGTGCATAAATTGTTTTCATGATTTCTACTTTGATACTTCATTCTGTGTTTTGTTTTGTTGGGTTTTTTGTTGATTTTTTTGTTTGTTTGTTTGAATTAAATGTATTTCTTAAATAAACCAACTCTCACCTTTTTTTTTTGTCACTGGAAATAGAGAAGTTACTGGGTTATTTCTCACCCGTTAGCTCTGAAACAAATAAGATCTTCCATCAGATAAAATAAAGTGAGTCAAACCCAGAGCCATGATAGATCACTTGATTAACTAGCAGAGAGACCTGTTTCTTTAGTAAGAATCACCTGCTGGTAAAGATGACTTACAAATTCCTCATCTTTAGATTAGGAATTTATGTGTGAGATAAATCCAAACAAATACTACATACTGGAAAAAAGTTCTGAACACCTTGAGGCTCCACTGTTAAAAGCCACTGTTTGTTGCCCAAAAAAAGGCTTTCAGTACAACTGTATCTATGCTATTTACCAAGTAGGAAGTGAGCAGAGGATTCCAGTAGTTAATAACTGCCCTTGCTTTAATTATGCCCCCTTCACCCATTGCTGGCATTCATTAAGGCTCAGATTTTTCAGCCATTGTCATATTAAGCAGGACCATCAAATACCCCAGGTTTAGTTGTGCCTTGAAGTCTCTTCCAGTCTAGTGGCATCTAGTCTAGGGCCCATGAGATTTCCTAGTGCTCACTTATTGTGACTTTGCTGGCTATGTCCTGACTATATTTTAAAATTAGGGACAATCTTTTCCATCTTCTGATATTCCAGGATAAGAGGAATTGAACAGTATATAAGCCATAGGGGCTAATGCTTCCAGAACAATTTTCTGGCGCAGGCAATATTTTACACTTTGGAGGTGAAAGACTGCCAAATATTAAACATTATTAATCAAATTTTCACCTCTCATTGAAATTAAATCAAAAGGGGGAATATGTCTGAATATGTCTTATCCCAAGTAACAAATGACAGGATGAGATGAGATGGCCTCAAGTTGCACCAGGGAAGGTTGAGTTCAGCTGTTAATAAATTTTTTTTCACTAGTAGGGCTGCCAAGCATTGAAAGAGGCTGCCCAGGGAAGTGATGGAGTTGACATTCCTGGAGGTATTTGAAAGATGTGTAGAGGTGGCATTTGTGGATGTGGTTTATTGGTGGTGCTGGGTTAGCAGTTGGACTCAATGATCCCACAGGTTTTCCAATCTATATGTTTCTATGATTCTATGATTTAATCATTCTGTGTTAATATTCCTCCCCTCCTGTGTTTTTTTTTCTCTGATGCAGAATTTCATTAAATTAATTCAGGAATTTTAAAAAAAGTTACCTTAAATAGCAATTAATTTCTGAGTTCTGTTTTTTTAACATTTTACAAGGTCAATTTCTTGGTTCCAAGTAAATATTTAATATTTATATTTTCTTTATGACCGTTTTCTAAAGGATTTTGTTTTTAAGCATTAATTGTTTGGTTTTTGAGTAGTTTTTTCAGATACATTTTCATCTCAGATGATCAACATTATAATTATCACCTAAAATTTAGCCTCAGCAGTGGTACCAATACAGAACATTACATTCTGAATGCTCACTTTAAATTATAACCATTTTTGACAGCTGTGCTACTAAGCATTATCTAAGCAAAGTAAATGTATAGGGTATTCAAGTGTGTGTGTTGATGTTTTTAAGCCAAGTCACTCAGAAATGAAGCTTTTTCTCAAGCATGAACTGAACTGGTTTGCTGTATATTCTGTACAGCATCTCTGTGCTCAGTTATATAACACAGGCTGGTTTCCTATAAAGGTGCCATATAAAGGGCTACTTCCTACTGCTCTCAGGTTTTATGGCAATTGAGGACTCACTTTTTGTTATGACAGTGAAACCACCATAGCATGGATGACTTCCAAAGAGAGCAAATTAAAGGAAATAGCACTTTTCATGAGTCATAAAATGATCATGTTCTTTTGCTAGCTGAGACCAAGCTGATGATGCTTCTGTACACTGGGGTGCATTGTGCCTTTCTGGTTAAAAAACAAATAATGACCTCAAATATGTGTAGCATAAATACTGAGAGATTTCTGACTGTGTAGGCAAAGCTGCTGGTATACCAAAGCAGGTAATTTTATTGACTGTTTTGCTATCTTTGACAGGTGCCCCATAAATATGTGCTACTTATTGCTTATAGTTCAGCTTATTGGCTAGGAATCAAAATTTACAGGACCAAATCCCACAATTTGAGGGATTTGCTCCTTTGAGGCCACTCAGGTGTCTGAGAGAAAAACACACATCTTCTAGGACTGGCAGAGAGCTGGGAAAGAGTAATTCTTTTCCAGCTGTGCCTCCCAAGAACTGACCCATAATGCTGCCTCTAGGAAGCAGTGAGTATGTGCTGCCAAGTATGTTTTAGTGGCACATGACTGTTTTGTAAAGTTGCTGCCTGCTGTGACCCTTGGAGGCTTTTAAACTGATCCATTTTTAGCTATCATAGTATCTTTCCGTCTCTGGAGACTCATCTTTGACCATCTGTTTTTGGAGGATGAAAACTGGTTTGAGTTCCTTATTTGTCTGCTGAAATCGGGGGAATTGGTAGAGTGCTAGAAAATGGAAACTTGGACTTTATCTTCCATTTACAAAGAGGAACATTTCTATTTTTATTCACCAGGGAAGGCAACATTTGCAGCTGACTGGAGGAAGAGGCCAGATGTACTAAAAGATGTTGAGAGACACTAATGCATGGACTGTCCAGTTTATGGAACAGGATGAAGGATGGAAAACAAGACAATTGTGCCAAGAGAAATTATTTCAATCACTCAATGTACCCTGAAGTGTTCTGCATAAACTTAAAGGTGGGATGGGACAAGGAGAGTTTCTGCTTTCTTAACTGCATTGTAAATGCAACAGGGAGGGTGATTTATGGACTAGGTGCTTATGATCTGTAGCACCTAAAGCCAAATACTGAAGTCTTCCGTGTTTCACACATTCATACTTGCTTCATACAAGATTTCACATGTGAAGGACAGGATAACAACATTTGCTAAACTTCAGGGATGTGTAGTAATAAACCCTCAATTTTCCTTGTTTCCCAAACTATCGATGTAGCAATATGCATCCATTCTGGTCCGTGGAAATGGTTTTTGCAGGTTGAGTAATCCTTTGTACTGTGCACCACTATTATTTTCCTCTGGAGTCTTCCCACTGTAGAAAATTCTGTGTATCTGTCTCTTTGTATCATTATATGAAATGAAATACGTGCCTGGATTGGTGAGCTCTGAGTCAGATTTTTTGTTTCTTTATACTGCTTTTCATGCCTTTCACTTTTACTGACTTCAGTTGTGCACCAACTCAGAGGCTTTAATTAAATGGACAAATTCTGCTTGTGTTTGTGTTGTGATGAAGGCCTGGGTATTCCTTTGGGTGCAGATGAGTGTCATTGAGGTCAAGATGTGGTCCATCATTATCTCTGATGGAACAGTGTGAAGGAAACAATCATAACTACTTAGTTTTTTGACTGTTGGTATGAAATCAGTGTTGCTTGGTCCGTTGTGCCACTATTCATCTCTAGATGCAGATCTGAGGTAGGATGAACCAGGAGGGATAGTGAGCATCTTTGCTGGAGCTGACAGCTGTCAGAAGAAATGTTTGTTGGAAAAAAATGATTGTCTCAACTTGCTGGTGACCTTAACTTGCTCTTTATAAAACACAGCTTGACCAATGAATAATTGTATCCTGAGAAATTTGTTTGCTCAAATTTTAAAGGAAATTGTTATTTTTTATTCTGTTAGTTTTGGTACAGTAAAGGCAACAAAACATTGTTTAAATGGAGTACCTTAATGATGCAAAGAATGAATTAACTTCTTACAGCAGTGCCTGTCTCTCTAATGGAAACCCCCAGAATGGATGGGCTTCTGTTTCTTGCTGCAAGTGTTAGCTATCATGTAGAGGAGCTATTGCTCTATCAGAAGTCATGCCTAAGCCTGTTATAGCAGGGAGACAATTTTTTTATAAAGAAGTGATTTCTTATTTTAAAGCCTTGGTAAATAAACACATAAAAAAGAGGCTCATGCAGAGATATGGCCATAATTCTGGGTGGGAAGCTATGATGCTAGTTTACTTCATTTTGTTTTAGAGAAGGGGACAGAATTAGGCATGAGCAACAAATCTATACAAAGTCATTTATCAAGCTTTACTGGAGTCACTGTATGTCCTTGAAAGTAGACTGCTTCATTTCTTACATACTCTGATGTGGAGGAGAGACTGCTGTTCTAAATCTCAAACAAGAGAAAGGCAATGTGCAAACAGCTGGCACTAGCTTTTAGTAAAAATTCAGGAATGTGCTAACACAGGAATAGAGCAGCTACAAATTATTTTGACATTGTCACACAGAGGTAGGCTTCCCTGTATTGATTGTACTGAAAGGTTTTACTCTTTTTTCATCATCTTACTGAAGCTCTTGGACACTTAAAGGTGCATGGTCAATAGATGGCAGCAAGTCATTTAGCCTGACTCCTACCTCTTTTGGGCAATCCTCTGTGCACAATCAGTGCTCACCCTCTTCTTTTAAGAAAACACCTCCTTCTTTGGAATTCTAAAGGCGTCAATGAGATGTATAAGCCAATGACAATCGTGTATTTCATCAAAGAAATATCCTCTTTCAGATCAATTATAAACCCCTTTAATTGGGATCCAGAGTGATAAGAATTAGTGATTTCCTGTGGAAATGCTTTATCAAGGCACAGCAGAGGAGATGGTGCTAGAGGGGAACCTCTACACCTTACAGAGTTACCCACAAGAAGACCTTGCATCTTGTCACGGCAGTGAGTGAAACTGTCAGGAAGAGAAAGTTGATGACAGGAATTTACTGAATGAAGAAAAAAGCAGTAATTCTTCAAAGTACAGGAGCTGAAAATAATGTTGCCCACAGAAGTTTTCCTTCCAGAAACTGAAGTAAAAAATCATTATATCTCCCAAACTGACCACAGTTCCCAAAAGGAGTTTTCATCTGTTAGTTTAGTTTAGGAGCTTTGACATCAGGCTTTCTCCAGTCATAGTGCTGCCTCTGACACTAATCTTTTGTGCAGCTTTGAAAATGGATGAGAAAATTTTTTTATGAAATCTGTAGGAATCTAGAAAGCAAACCCAGTATATGGCCCACTACACAGTCTTTCTCCTCTGTAATCTTTACTGTTCCCCGATATTCCAATATAACTCTCTTAGAGCAAGAAATTCCTGTGAAGGAAGATGAGGGAGAGGCGTGCTGGTTTTACTATTAATGTCTTGCAAAGCTAATTATGATTACAGTAGAAAATTGTTATTTCCTCAGTGATATTGCAAAATCAAGCAACTGGAAAATAATTTCCAAACTTTTAAATATTCTAGAACTATGTTTTTGCTGAATGATTTGTGGTGTTTTGCTTTGAGTTGATACATGCCTGATAATTATACTGACAATATTGACACCTTTGAATGTTCTCATAGAAAGTTGAGATTCATTTGAGAAAAGATAGGTAACACCACATTCTAAAATTAAAGATGTGATGATAAAACCTTGAATTTCACTGTTTAGTTGTTAAAAGTGCATTTATTTAAGAGAAGTCTGAGAAGTATGTTTTACACCCTCATATTATTTTATGTATGTATATTTACAGCTGTTCTAAGGATTTGATACTTGAAAGATTTATAAAGCCAAGCTATATAAAGAATGTTTGAAAACAGAATCACTAATTTCTTACATAGCTAGAGTAGCAGCATTATTCTGGAGATCTTAAGGCATATATTCAAATGTTAATTAATATAGGACCATTTTGAGGAGAATAATTATTAATATGTTAATATTATCAGTGAGTAAACTAGTCACAGAGCATATTCTAACACTGCTGGGAATGCAGTAATGACTCCTGCTTGACCAACTTGGTAAACTTCTGGTTTAGTAGATGAGGGGAAGGCAGTGGATGTTGCTGACCTTAATTTCAGTCAGGTCTTCCATAAGATCCTCACAGATAAGCTGATGAAGTATGGGTTGGATGGGCAGACAGTGAAGAGGATTATAAACTGGCTGAGTGGATGGGCCCAGAGGTTGACGATCAGGGACATGAAATTGGAGGCCAGTAACCAGCAGTGTAATCCAGGGGTCAGTACTGGGTCCAGTCCTGTTTAGGACCTTTGTTAATGATGGGGAAGATTGTGCCCTTGCCAAGTTTGAAGATGACACAAAGCTGAGGGGAGGGGCTGGTGAGTGCTGCCATCCAGAGAGGCCTCATCAGGCTGAAGAAATGGGATGACAGGAACCTCATGAAGTCCAACAAGGAGAAATGCAGTCCTGCACCTGGGGAAGAACAATCCAAGGCACCAGCTGGGGGCTGCTCAGCTGGAAATAAGTTTGACAGAAAAGAACTGGTGGGGTCCTGGTGAACACCAAGTTGAACAACAGCCCCCAACATGTCCTTGCTGCGAGGAGGGTGAGAGGGATCCTTGTCTGCTCTAGGCAGAGCATTGACAACAGGTTGAGGGAGATGATCCTTCTCCTTTGTCAGCACTGGTGGGCCACACCTGGAGTGCTGTGCTCGGCTCAGGGCTCCACGTAGGAGAGACAGGGACGTATGGGGGGAGACAGAGGGAGATGGGACTGTTCAGCTTAGAGAACAAAGTCTCAGTGGGGGATCTCGATGTGTAGAAATACCTGAAGGGAGGGTGCAAAGAAAATGGGGCCAGGTGCTATTCAGTAGGGCCCAGTGACAAGATCAGAGGTGACAGGCAACACTGAAACACAGGAGGCTGCCTCTGAGCATCAGGAACCATTGCTTTTACTGCAAAGGAGACTGAGCAGATGTTGCCCAGAGAGGTTGTGAAATCTTCCTCCCTGGAGATATCCAAGAGCTGTCTGTACATGGTCCTGGGCAGGTGTCTCTAGGTGGATGTGCTTGAGCAGGTGGTTGAGCCATGTCACCTCCCGAGGTCACGCCCAACCTCAACCATTTTGTGGTTCTAATTAGGATTCCTTACTCACTCTAACATCATATACTCTATAAAATCCATATGAACCTGGGTATTTTTTGTGCTGTGTTTCCATGTTTCTTACTCTATTTATGTTCTGAAGCAATATACATTTTTTAAGATAAGTTCTTTTTTTCTTCTCAAAGTTGTACTGTTCCTTCTTTGCACTTCCTCCTTCCACACTGCTTTTCCTCCTTCCCTCCCTTCTTCCTCCATCTGTGTGGATTCATTTTCCCTATCATGATATTTTTGACAGTTCAAGGTGCCTACCCTGCCTTTCCTTTGCACTCCTCTCTTGCCTGAAAGCCCAAATCTCACATCTACCATCACAACTGTTTTCTTCCTTTTCTTCCTTCAACAGCAGAAATCATATTTCCAGCCTGTCCCTCCTTCTATCCTACTCCAGTTTCCTGATCCCTGCTATTAAGTCGTCATGACATTTTTTCCTAGGCCTTTGCTCATCTCTCCTCCTGCCCCCTACGTGGAATATCTTCTAAACCAAATTGCTCATCCCATCTTTGTCACTAAACAAGATTTCAGAAGAAAGAATTAAAAAATGAATAAACGCAAATATTTCCCACAGTAGCAGAAGCACTGACTGTAGGAAAGGTTGTGCTATTGTGACTATAATGAAAAAGAAAAACTATCTCTGGTAGTGTCAGTATGTCTGGTAGCTTAAATGTATCTCATATGACACTGATATCTGCTTCTTTTTTTTTATGCTGTGGAGTGCCTCTGACTCCTGCTGTCCACCTGGGAGAAGGTGGAGGGCTTAACACGAGCAGTGTGGCTGGATATGAGCAGTCTGACTTTGCCAGCTGGAGTTTAAACCTTCACTTGTCCCTTAGGACATCTTTGTTGTGACTTCTGACATGGCACCTATTTTACCACATCTTTGACAACTAGAGCTCCCTCTCACCTGCAGGTTGCTTTTTCCTGTTTGTCTTTCTGAAGATGCAGGGGTAAAGTCCCAGCGTGGAGTGTAAACTGAAGCCTTTACTACCCCTGTATGTGATTGTTTTAAAAGAATTCCTTTGTGGGATTCTGTCCCCCACTGTTTGGGAGTTTTTGATATGATTCTCTCTCTCTCCCCCACACACAATGACTCCTAGTCTTGCAGTTGATATTGATGGATTGGTTTTCATGTTGTGTTTCTTTTCTTTTTAATCTGTGTTTGGTGCAGAACCTCAGGATCTGAGTGACCTGAGTCCTGCTTTAGTCTAAGTCTATCAGGGTAGACCTTCAGGCAGCTACTACACGACAAACATCAGATTAATTGCTCTTTTTATCAGCATTTAGGGAGGATGTAAATTTGGGGGCAGCATTAAACAATTTGCAGCTCATTAGGAATCCTGGAAAGAAGGAATTGTGGAAGGAGAGTGTTCCATAATAAAGAAATATGGGGAACCTTCCTTTTGCCTGTGACAGTCCTTCTGACTTTTCCAAATGCCGAGTCAGTGCTTAATCAAGCACCAGTTCTGTGAAAACTCACAGGCATGAAGCACATGAATCAGCTTATAGTATAACTGGCAAGGATACCCTTGAATTTTGGTAGGGTCGGAGCCCAATTTAAGAGTAATCCCACTGACCACTGGATGTCACTGCGACACTGCAGGAATGAAAATTAAGGCAAGGATTTTCAAAAGTATCCAAAGAATTTAAAAGCATGAGTCCTTATGACCATCATTTCAACTTTGGGAATTTCCCTAAAATTAGCTGTTAGTCCACATGGCACTGGTGAATAGTGAGCTTTAATTTTGAGCGTTAGACACTCTAATCTATCAAAAAAGTGTGTGAATTTGTGTCACTAAAAAGCATGTGTGTGTCTCAGAAAGGGGATTCCCAAAAGGGATTCTAGTTGCACTGTTTTCTGTCATTGATACAGTGAAGATTTTGATGATAAATTAAATTAAATTATATTGTTCAAATTAAAAAAAGGCAGGACTGATGGAGATTTCAAGAGCTTGGTTAATCTACTCCATTTTAGAGCTGGAATCAGATAATGTCAATGCTAATTTAATTTACTCTTATCATCTGCAGTTATTTCATAACCTCATCAGAAAAGAAACCTGATTTCTTTACTGTTATTTCAGGTCATGATTTCCAAACTTTCTGTTCTTGTTTTTCCCCTTTTCAAAGATGCAAAGAAAGCAAATAAAGAGTTGTGAGGATATATACTGCCATATAAAACAGCCTCATATATACAAAAAAAAGCTATATTATGTAATAATAGTGAAAAAATTGAATTCTACTAAGTAAGGAAAAGAGCAATCTGGGACATTGGACTACTTAGCCAATGGCAGAAAACAGAAAACTAAAAAATGAAGATACACATTGAACAGATTGCTTAAATTTGAGACAATTTGTTCACCTATAGGTTATTGAAAGGAAACCTTACTTGCAGAGTTGTAGAAAAGGCTGCTGATAGTAACAGAGCACTTATTGTGGCAAGACCTATGGAACTTAAATTATGAATAATTCATAAATATGAAAATCAAGTTTGGTCTTTAGTTAAGATTGTGGTGCCAGGTGGGTGTCAGGTCTGTGCACACCCAGCACACACAATCCATGAATTCCTCTTGTGCTGCAAGAACATCCCAGCCAGCCTCTGCAGTGGTCAGCTTGAAATCAGAAAACCTTCATACCTGAGTATTTGACTGTTACATGTGCCCAAACAGGTAAAACAATTTTAGACAGTTTTTGACATTCCCTATGGCAGCTCCTGCTACATATAGTCCAGTTTTTATCCGTAAAGTTGGAAATTCCTGAAGTTTCAATGAAGATGATTTTTGCTTGTTTTGTTGACTCAGGTATTTGGTTTCTCCCTTGATTCTTCCACTGCAATATAGGTAGCAGAAGTAATTTTCTAACATTAGATGGCAGCTTTTTAAGGCTAAGTAATGTCTTTCATACTCTCTCTTCATTACTTTATATTCACCTTCAGACAACTGTGAGTACTGCCAAGACTTAATTATTATATGTCCACCAAGATTCTGATGTTTCTCTCTAATTTCTCCTGGGTAAAATTAGAACAATTTATGCAAATATAAATTGATGCACCTCCACTAGAATTTTTGGCCTGTGGTTAGTATGTTGCTGTGTATTTTAAAATGTTTTAAGAGTTGCAGCCACAACAGAATCTCCTAGATTAGCTAGTCTAAAGGATAATTGCTTGACATGATGCTTATTAGCAGAATTTCACAGATGGTCAAGTCTGAGTTTTATTAATTGCTCAAGTTAAGCCGGAGTTTGTTCATAATTAATGATACAGTAGTAAAATTTTTTCTCAGCTCAGAAGTTGAATAAACACGACCCTCTAGAAGGGAAGCCAAAACTGAGATGGTGAATATTTATTGCTGGATTACTGGACATAAATTCAGTACTAAATGGGTAAATTGTTTAATGAAAACTAGACCCTTGTGGGTCACATGCCACAAACAGCCTGAGCTGGAAAGTAGATTAAGGGTTAAAGTTAGGGTTCAGTAAAAGAGACAGCCTAGAGATGTGGTTGTGAATGGGGTTGGAAATGGTCATCCAAAGGAAGGTCAGGTGAGCCAAGAGATTTGTGCTCAGAGAACATTTGTGTTGTGGGTCAGAGGTGGGGTCTTAGTCCAGACCTAAGATGGAAAGTAGGATTCAGGTTTGGATTTGGACTGAATGTAAGGGAGAGCTTGGAGATGTGCTTGGAGTGCTGCTTAAAATGGCAGAATAAAAAGGTTTCATTTGAATGAAAGAGATTAATGGAAGACAAAGAGGTCTCAGGACCTTTTATTCAAACGGAGGGATGGGCAGTGTTTGAACAAGACAACAGCAGGGATATTGGACAGAAACTATTTTAGAAAAGATTCTATTAAATGTCAGTGCCATTAAAACATATAACCAAATGATATTGTGTTTTGACTGTTTTTATACTCTGAAAATAAGACTTGCCTCATAAAAATAATAAGAAAAATTATTATGGTGAGTTTGTAGAAAAGAAGAAATATATACACTTTCTTTTATGGGATAGTAGAAGTAGTAAATCTGCTATAGGCAATACTTTTCCATCATATGTATTTAGTTTTCTTTCATATTTGTTCTAACTTCCTATATTCTGATCAGCTTTTACGGGGCTGCCAGTTCAACAGAAAATATAAATTTTGTTACTATAAATTATGCTGCACCTGGAAGCACAAATTTTTCATACAGAAGTTTTTCAGATTGAATGCTATATATCTAAAGAAAGGCTGGGAGGGAAAGAGTGAAGGATTTTTGGAAAGCTCATAGAACCATTACCTCAGCACAGAATTCCCTTCTTTAGTGGAAGAGAATAAAACCATTTTGCCAGAAGAGATTTCCCCTTAAATCACCACCTGAAAATTTTCAAGCTGACACTTCTTAGCCTTTAAAAAACACTGTTTAGAGACAGTTACAATCATCTCCCAAACAAGCATTGCAGTTCTCAGCTAGCCCAATAAGCCAGGGTGTGAAAATGGGCAATGAAATTCCCTTAAAGCCTTGGAAGATTTACAGTAACACAGTCAAATAGCAGCATTTCCTTTGCAGGTTTGGTAGGTGCAGCATAGACACAACCATCCTTTGCATGTGCAAGGGCTTTTCTTAAGCTTTTTGCCTTTTTCCAGTCTTGGCTGATGCCAAGATAGAGTAGCAGCTATCACATTTTGATGGCCTGTTTGGCAGATTCCTTACAGACCAAGAGGGCAGCTTAGCTTAAGAGTCCTTGTAGGGGTATGGAGGCAATGAGTCCTCGGGTGCTCTGTAGTCTGGCACTGAGTAGAGCAGGAGCTGTTTCATTATTCTGTGCACTACAGGGACTTAGGTACCTGTTTCCCTGTGTAAGGAATGAGTGAATGAACTAATTAATCATTAATTTCATGCCTCTCAAGCGTGAAGTTGTCTGACACTCACAAAGCCAAGGAATTGACTCTGCTCTCTTTTGCACCTTGTTTAACCTAATGAAACAGCAATGATTTTTTTTCTTTTAATATAGGAGAGAGCTCAGAATGGGCCTTAATAACTTTCAGATCACCTTAGAAGGAAAGAAACCTCCCCCTAGAATTTATTCAGAAGACACTACAGAGAAACAAGAAAGCTCTGTGTTCTGCTTCAGATTCTGAAGCATGTTGATCCCCAAAACCACCATCATGTGTAATTTAAGTACTTATTTGCTCAAGTAAGGTGTCCATTCTGTCAGCCAAAGGAAATTTGATGTTTGGTTGCCACAATCAAATTAGAAACAGCATTCTTGTTTGGAATATGCAAAAGAGTGGTGACTGATGACTCAGAACCATATTATGACAAGTTATTGAAGTCTGCAGGTGGCCTTAACAAAGATTTTCTACTTGTTCTTTTTTGAGTTTTGGTCACATGTGATTATTTATGAGGTTCTGCCCAGCATGCAAGGGTCAGTTCTGCAGCTGGTGGCTGTTACAGCCTGCAAAAGCAGGTGGGTGAGGGCTGGTGGTGGCACACCATGTGAGGGATAGGCTTGTCTCACCTGGTCATGGGCTCCTGTCTGCTGCTCTGGTCTGTTGGATGTGTGGCCTGAGCATGTTTCAGCCAGGAAGAATTCATAAGCCAAGTGCTGCCTAGACACCAGACTCATGCAAAGGAAGAACAGGGGCCAATACTGGGTTTATCATAGATTCATGGAATCATGGAATGGTTAGGATTGGAAGGGATCTTAAAGTTCACCTATTCCAACCACCCCACTATGGGCAGGAATACCCTTCACTTGATCAGATTGCTCAGGGCCCCATCCAGCCTGACCTTGAACACTTCCAGGGATGAGGCACCCACAGCCTCTCTGGGCAACCTGTGCCAGTGTCTCACCATCCTCTGAGTAAAGAATTTCTTCTTAACATCCAAACTAAACCTGTCCTTTTTCAGTTTAAAACCAGTGCCCATTGTCCTGTCATTATCTGACCACCAAAAAAAAAAAAAAATCCCTCTCTCTCCTTTTCATAAGCAACCTTTAGGTACTGGAAGGTTGTAGGTGTCCCTGAAGCCTTCTCTTTTCCAAGCTGAACTACCCCAACTCTCTCAGCCTGTCTTTGGATGGAGAGGTTTTCCATCCCTCTGATGATCTTCATTGCTCTTTTCTGGACCCATTCCAGCAGGTTTGGATGATGTGTAGATAGATTAAATCTTTCAAAAGCAAAGAACAAAAAAATCTTGTCTCAGGTTTTCTCACTGCTTCGATGAAGAGAGTATGATGATGCACTTTAAAGCATGATCGAGTCACCCCTTGGTGAAGCCTGGGCACCTGGCTGGTACTGCTTTGTTCCAGGCACTTTTCCAGTATCCCTCCTGAAGATGGGAAGGATGTTCATGAAAGGGGTGCAGAGGGTGCAAGGGTTCCCCTTGTGCTCTGGCCATGCTCTAGTCTGATTGCAGTCCTTGAGATTTATGGGGATTTAGGCAGGCTTCATGTCCTTTGCTCTCAGTGTTTCAGATGGAAATGAGATTTCATACTCACAACTTCCTATGTTTTCATTTCCTCATCAAATATTTGTTTGTTTGTTTGTTTAGTCCCCTCCCTTGAAAATCTGCTTATGTTTTGTATATTTATTCTTCCTGGCAGGTGCTTAAGAGACTGGTTGAGTAAATGACAAGACATAACTGAGCTTTTCTCTGACTGTCACAATCCTCAGGACATGCAAGGTCAGGTCTTCACAGTAGAACAAGCCGACTTAACAAGGTACTAATTTATTTCAAGGAAAGAGATTACTGATCACAGTGGATTTCTACAGCATATGAATATGTAATTAAGAATGAATAATTTATTAAAAGTGTTCAGCCTTACTATCTGCTCACGGTAAGTCTGTGATTATTTCAGAATGTTCTTGTGTTTGTCATTAGATAGCTTCTGCTATCTCCTTGTCTTAGGTTTATTTTTCTGGCCTGTTTCCTGAACTAAAATTTGGCCATATCACTCCAGGAGTGGACAGGTGTGCAAAGTCTTCTTTTGCATGTATAGACTAAAAGTAAGATTTATAAAGCTTTTTGAAACGTGATTTTAAATATTTTTTCCATAGTTGCTTAGCATTAGCCCATGAAAAGGGAAAGCAAATACAAAATGAACCCTTTAAAAAGAGCAACAAATAATAAACAGAGCATTTGTATTATGCTTTCTGGCCAGGATTTCTGAAAAATTGTATTTTATGTGTGGAGATTTTTTTTTTTTTAGTTTTAAAGTAGGCATCTAAAAATTGATGTAGGAATATCCAATGAGAACTGTCAAACTCTCTGCTGTGGTTTAACATGCAGACAGTAAATCCCACACAGCTGCTTGCTCACTTGTCTCTCCAGCGGAATGGGGGAGAGAATTGGGAAAAAAATCCTGGGGTGAGATAAAGGAAGTTTAAAAGAACAGAAGTGGAAAGAAAAATATTACTATTACTCCTCCTTATTCTGATAAAATAATTACATTACAAAAGCAAGTGATGCACAATGAAATTGCTCACCACCTGCTCAGTGATCCCCATCCATTTCCTGAGCAGCCACCCTCAGCCACTTTTCACCCTAATCTATACACCAGGCATGACATTTTATGGTGTGGAATATCCCTTTGTCCAGGTGGGGTCAGCTGTCCTGGCTGTGTCCCCTCCCAGCTCCTTGTGCTGTGCCGTTCCTCGCTGGCAGGGGGGGTGGGAAGCTGAAAAGCCCTTGACTTATTGTAAACACTGCCCAGCATCAACCAAAACATCAATGTGTTACAAGCATTGTTCTCATCCTAAATCCCAAATACAGCACTGGACCAGCTACTAGGAAGAAAGGTAATTCTATCCCAGCTGAAACCAGGACACTTTCTGATTTTTGAAACTCATGACATTTATTTAAATGCATATATTTGGACATATCAGTGTAATGGCAGATTCCTGTTTTCAGACTGATATGAAAATATTGCTTAATCAACCCTCAAAATGATCATGCTATATAAGGTGGTTCCACATTACAATTTTCTGTTGGCACTGGCTTGACCAAAAATATCTGATTGGACTGCATTCGGACCTCTACTGTGATTTCTTCACTGTATTAGAAATAGAATAGAAATTGTATTTTTGGAAAGGAGGACTTTCAGAAAGCACTTTGGTAAGTGGTAAGGTGTGGTTTTGGGGAGGAGAGATGAACTACTAGAAGATGAACTACTACTAGACAAATTTTTTCATTTTTGTGTATCTTTCTTCTACCTGGAAAATGTAGGACACTTTAAAATATGGAAGAAAATGAGCATTTTTTTTTTCTTTGTGAGCTTCTTCTTCTTTATATTATATCTTCCCCATGATGTCATTTTTCTTGCACCTTCCTATCAAGGATTCATCTGCACTACTCTACTCTCACATAATTCTTTTAAGTGCATGAGCACCATTCCTCTACTTCCTAAGCAAGCAACAAGTCTCCTTCAGCAGAAACCTCAATTTTCCACCATTACTTTCTGCTTGCTGAATCTGTCCTTATCCAGATCTCAAAGCCCTTGAGCTCTAGCTCAGGCCAGCCCAAACACTTGCTACTCAGAGGTGTCCTTGCCCTGCACGCCCTGGCTGTGCTTTCATCCCACTGTGTGGCAGTTTCTCATCACCACCCCCATTTGATTACACCAGGTTTTTCATAATCTGCATATGCACAGCACACGTAAAATCCCCCACTGATATGGATTCTAGCTGTAAAGCTTAGGAATACAATTAAAAGCTCTGAAAATCTCTCTTCTTTTCTCTTACCCCTTGTCACTGGGTTCAGGAAACCATGCCTGCTGTATCCTGCTGTATCCTGGGGGATGCCAAGCCCCCTGTCCTGTGATTCTCCCTTTTGTTGACAGTGATCTGTTACCAGGACTCTGGAGAAATAGAGGCTGAAAACATTGTGTGTGTGTGTCAGTACCACTATAATGTGCCTCGTGGGGATAATCCAGCCAAGGTTGCATTCCTGGTACAGTGTCTCTTTCCTTTGCCACCTGTAGTCTACTAATTTGCTACCAGGCAGGGTTCCCTGTCACCACATCTGTGGTGGGGGCTTCTGGGTCTGTAGAGAGGATTGAAATGAAGGCACCATGTGGTGATACTGCATGCTGCTGTGCTTCAGCCCTAGCATGTAACAAATTGACCTAATTGGAAAGTTGCAAACTTTTTTTCCAGCAGAACCCCCTCTCCTAATTTTCCATATGAGGGAAAGGGTTTCCATTCCCTAACCAGCAGCAGGGAAGCTACTCCTTTGACTTTTGCATTTTAAATATGTAGCTTCTGGGGCAAAAAGCTGGCTGTGAATCAGTACTCGATGGGAGGATCACAAAGAGAGCTTTCTGATTCTGTCCTCTGCCCACTGAAGCCTGACACAGCAGGAGAGACTTGCTGGGTGCTGTATGATGAGAGTGGAGCCACATCTCTGTGAGTCTCCAGGCTTCTTTCCACCCTGTTTTTTTTTCTTTTTATTTTCTTTTGTTGTTGTTGTTATTTAATTTAATTTTGTTATGAATAGATGTTTGAGTACTAATGTTACTTATGGTACAGCATGTTCATAGCAAATTGAGGAAAGCTTTTGGCAGGGGTGGTGTGGAACAATGATTTGGTGACTAATATGTGTTTTTTTAACCTGTTTTTTAAAGAAAGACTTTAATGAAATATGTGTGAGAGTTGGTACATTTGAGAAGGGGATGAAACACAGTACAGTTTAAATGCTGTCACGTTTTACAGCTAGGATACCATTTTTTCTTCTACAAAAGCTGATAAAATACAAGTTCCATTTAGGCGTAGGATTTATAGTTACTTTAACATATGCCCTGAAAAAATGTGTATCTACAGGGGATAATAGTTCATGGAGAAAACAAGTTGGTGCTGAGAAGTTCAATTACTCTCCTGAAATATCAATAATGTAGCTGGAAGAAAGAAAAAACAACAGGCCACTTCCTATATTGGCTGTATTCTCAAAACATCTAAAAAGGCTTGCTGCCAGCAGCAAAAAAGTAATAACTATAAATGTTGCTCAGTGGGAAGACTTAGTGATAGAGCTCCTCTGCTTGAAATTTTACTGAAGCCCTGTCAACACAGTGTAACTTTCATGTTTTTGCATTTTTATTTTTATTATCATTTCTATTATTCTTGGCAGGTGCATGTGTTGGCAGGTGAACTCAGGGTCTCCCTCCTGGCAAGGCTCTCTATCTTTTCAAGTCACTCACCGTAAGCCTGCAGCTTCTTGACTCTGGGATCTGCTGAAATACATTTTAAACATGCTGTCCTAGATGGTCACTGTAGCACTTCCTAAAGTCCCACTCTATTCTACTGAAAGCTTAAGCAGCAGAGTAAGCAATGTAATTTTATTCCTTAAAGAGTTACCAAAATCTTCCTGCAATTCTTTTTATTTAACAGCTATGGTTGAATTTAATAATAACAATAACAACAGGAACGATGATGATGATTATGATGATGATGATAATGATGATGATGATAATGATGAGGATGATGATGAAGAAGATGAAACAACCCAACATGTTCTAGGCTGCTTGAGACAAAATGTTATGTGTTTTTTTCTTCTTCTTGAGGTACTGGCACCTGTGCCTGGTCTCAGCAGCACAAGATCTTATGTACACGAAGAAAATAGAGAACATTGTGTGATAGCACTGTCACACGTGGGAGCTGACAGAGGTTTGCCATTGCACAGGACAGCCCTTTATCAAAAGAGCTCCTGAGAAATCCTCTGAGCTTGCTTCTGATGGAGAGAGATTGCTGACCTGAGGTGCTGAAACAAATAGGCTGAAAACAGATTCAGGTGAATAAATTGATGTTTTTCATTTCTAAGGAGCTTGAAATTAACAATAGAGTCTCCCCTCCCTTCTTTTTCTTTAATTTTAATAACCATTCTTAGCTGAAGGTTTTAAAAATGTTTTTACAGTTATTTTACATATTTCAAAATAACATTTATTAGCCTAATACCTCTAATTATGCATGATGGATGAGTCACATGTAGAGTGTGCTCCCACATTTCTTCATTTGAATTCATATACATACTTACTTAATCTGGCAGCAGTGGCATGGCTACATGTTAAATGAAATGATCCTGCTACAATTAACTCTCAGAGACAGACCTATAGTGCAACAAGGACTTTAAGATTCAGGTCCTTCTAGGTTTTCCCATTTTTTTCATTGCAGGGATCACTACTTAAGCTCAGAAGACAAATGGGTAAAGGCGGGTTGGTGTGAATCAGTGAAATTTGGTGCTCCTGTTGAATAAATTTATTCAGTAAGAGCAGTTCAGTTACTTTGGGGAGCAGTTCAGTTACTTTGGGGATGAGCACTTTAGGGGAGACACGAAAGAGCTTTAGAGTGGGCTTACATTAGTATTTAATTTTGGAGAAGCAGAGTGTTTCTGAAGCAAATTTCCCAATTTCTGCCTTGCTGTGCTGCAGTTTGCACCTGGGAGAAGGTGCATGGATTCCTGATTTCCACTGGCATAAGGATGGTCTCTGCTTGCTCAGGTGTGCTCAGTCCATACGACTGTGACACTGGTCCAGATGAACCCTCCTACAAACACCTGGAGTGTGGCTATCAGGCCTCCAGTACCACCAGTTTGCCACCCTCAAACTGCAAGGCGAAGCAGAGAGAGCTTCAATCGTGTGCAGCCGGTGTGACCTTTCATTTGGGTGATGGGACACATGACAAATATACTGGAACACTTGCCCTGCCATTTGATTACAGTCAGTAAATCACAGTGATGCCTGTTACTTTAGTTTATGGTTGTTGTCAAACATCTACAAAGTGGAGATGCTTCCTGCCCACAGAGTTTGTTTTTTGTGTGGCATCTCTGTGTGATGGTGGATAAGTTAATATACCCAAATAATCCCTGAGGGGAAAAGAAAATCTAATTTTCAGTCTGGAAAGTAATGTATTGAAAGTCGTTCATTCAAAGGTAGGTTTAGCTCCAGTGGCATCTGTGGCTGGGAAGGTGCTGGAGGCCCTGCATTTTGGTCTTCTGCACCTTGACCATGTATTTCTTGCTCCCTAGATGGTTTAAGTAAGTAGCACACTTTCTGGCAAAGGAGATGGTGCAGCTGCTTCAGCTGTATTTTTTTATTATGAATCCTTATTGCATTTTTGAATCATAATAAACACACACACACAAGCACACATAAAGCCCTCTTTGACTGTATCACAGTAGGAACTAGAAAAAGATCTATTAAAGTTCTAATCATTCCCCAAATACAGGAAGGGAACAACAACAGTTTCCAGCAATGTCTGATATATTATCTTTAAAGACTAAGGAACTTTATGGAGTTCCTTACATTTTTTATGAATAAGAGGAATATATATTCAATAATCAGTAACCTTATTATTTTATTTTTAATTTCTGGGAATGCCTGGTTTCCTGGTTAGGTATTTGAAACATCTTACCTGATGTGTTTACTAAAAAATGTAAGCAGTCAGACTTTGGCAAAAATAAACTTCAAAATCAGAAAATGCACTTGAGACATATATTTATGCAAGAAAAATTACACTTTGGACAATGGTCTAGTTAGGTTGTTTAGAGTGTTGCTTTAAGCAGTCACACAGGTTATCAGCTGAAACAACTTGCTTTATACATGTTGTTCTTTCATTGAAAGGTCAAATAAAATTGTGCTGGAAGCCTAGAGGGTACTTTAAATGGCTAGTTACTCAAAATAGCCTTTTGGGGATGATATTAGAGAGAGTCTCAAATGCAGGTTCCTTTGTATTTTGTCCCATACTCATTTTTAGGGTAAAAAAAGCCATGTCCAAAACCCAGATGCTGGTTTTTTTTAATGGTGCTGTTATGCTGAGCTCTTCCTGTTTTTTGCAGTCTTTCTAGAAGATGGATACAGCTCCTCAGTAAAAATGCAGAGATGTGAGGCTGTGTCCCTATGTGTGATGTCTCACTATTACAAGCAACCCTATCATATAACAGCTTTCAGAAATGGTTCAAGCTCTTTTTTATGAAAAAAAAGGAAAGTTGTCATTTTCTATCCCACTGGAGGGCTTTGATCTGTGCTTTGACACGCTTGTATTTTCCTGGGTATTCAGCTTAAATTAATTCCTTAATAATTTTATAATCATTTATTAATCACTGTGAACACCATCCTAGAGGCTGTACTCCCTTGGAATATATGCCCAAGAGGTATTTGGAGAGAGGCATATTCTCACACAGCCTTCATTTTGCCTGACTAGACAAGACAGATTCTTGTAGTTCCTTAGTTGAGTAACCTCCTTCTTGCTCACATAAGATTAAGAGCTTCATCAGACTTACTTTTCTCACCTGCCAGTGGCTGGAGGTGGATGGACTACATTAAATGAGGTATTTTCTGTACTCTGCACAATGTCATTAGAGTCCAGAGCATTCACCAATACTGATATGTCATAGAACTCTCTTTGACTTTGTCCTGAAAGATAAACTGCTTTAGTGTCTTGCAGGCACTTGGTCAGGAGATTAACAAACTTGGGTTCTTCTTTTCAGATATTTTGAATTTTTGACAACTGACTAAATGAATGAGAACTGACTAAAATAACTCCAGCTGCTAAGTTAGAGGATATTTCAAGCTATTGCTATATTCATGCATGAGACATACTAAAATGTGCTGGATTTGAAATCTCCTGAATGTTTTCTTTTCACTCGTGTTTTCAGCCTGTTCCAGTGGGTGGCACAAGAAGCACAAAAACCAGGTGAGTTTCCATCCCAGCATGTCCCATAGGATTTCTATTTAACTATTGTAGTTCTTATTTAAAAATAATAAAGGGGATGCAAGAGGGTAAGGAAGGGCATTCCTCAGTCTGTTTGGTATCAGACATTGTGAATGTTTAATTCTTCAATTTTGTTTTATATTCATCAGTGTCTACAAACACAGGCTTGAGAGGGTCAGTCTGAGAGCTTCCCTTCCTGAGAGCAGTGTGGCTGAGAGCTGATGTGCTGGGCACTGTGTGGGAGCTGCAGATCTAAACTGGATTGTACCGAGTACCTTCGTGTTCCAAGTGCTGTGGCTGTGGGCTCTGCATTGCAGCACGTTCAGATCTGTGCATGTATGAGCAGGATTTGGCTCTTTCAGTAGCATTGAAAAGATCTTTATTGTACTCAGTTCCAGTTTCACAGCTGGGATTGAAAAAAGAAAATGACAGATCTAAAATAAATACTGCAGCTAAGTTATTGCCCTGGAGAACATCCTACTGTAATGTTTGGTAGGAGGGTAACTGGGGTGTTATAGAAAAGCCTATAATGGTCATGCAGGTGCTCCATCCATGACACATCCATGTGATTTCTGTCTCAATGAAAAATTGAAGGAACAACTTATATTTGCTTTGCTGAAGTACAGGCAAAACCAAACCTTGCTGTGACAAAAGGATGGATTTTGGGGAGCAAAGTCACTGGGGATTTGAAGACATTGTATATGGTTGGGATCATCAGTTTGTCTTTCAGGTTGGTGGTAAGAGAGATTGGAAATATCATGACAGATTTCAGAAAGTCTTTAGGAATCCGCTGAGTCTGAGAGGGCTGCAGGTGAAAGTCCCTGTAGTACTCTTGCCAACCAATGGACTCTGATCCTCCTCTAAAGCAGGAAGGCTCTGGATGCAGAAGAAATGCAAAGCAGAAGTTGTCTCCATGGACCATATGCCTCATGAGTTGTCCAGCAATCTCCTGGGCCATTGAAAGCCTACTTTGTCTACTGTTAGAGGGGACTCTGGATGCATGAAGGAGTCAGAGGAGAAAGAAGTGAGAGGAAAACACAAGAGTTACTGGTTAGAAGAAGGTCTAGTAACAAACTTTCCAGTGTAGCATTTTTCCAAATGACCAAAGATGGGAAATATGTGTTCCATAAGAAATTCTCATTTTGTTCATGGCAGCTTCTAGTAGAAGCCTGTTGGATTTTGGCAAGTGGTGCTTGGAAATGCCCGAGTCCCTGGGCCACTGGTGCTTAGTGCCCTAGTGAAGCTGAGGACTGGGAACTCTTGTGAACTCTTGTGGCGATTCTCTGGTCTTCTGTGCTTCACTGAGGAGGATTCTGGGAGCCTGAAGATGGATAATTTCTCAGATATGAAATGCTGGTTTGAGGGGGATATGTGTATGTATGTGAGACCCAAACGGGCTGAATGATTCACACCTGAAGTGCCCTGGCTCTAGACTGAGGTGGGCAGGTCTTGCAGGCTCTGGAGAACTTGGTGTTAAGGTACAGTAGTGTGTGGCACTGGTGGTGCTTGCTCTTCACACTCTGCAAGGCTCCGATGCTGACTGATACAGGTTTCTCATGGATTTGGGAGACTGATGAATTCCTAAATTTGGGAAGGAAACAGAACAGTGAAGAGGAAAAAAAACCAATGGTGAAGAAGTGGAAACTGAAAGCTTCTGGAAATAAAGAGAGTATTTTAGACTACAGAAGATTCAACCACTGGTGTTTTCTGTGTCAAAGTCTTAACACAAGTGAAATAGCAAGGTTGTAGTTTTATTTCTGGCTGTCACTTATTTTGAAGAACAGGGCAATTAATACTGTCCAGCTAAATGATGGAGAAGAATTATTCATCTGCATTATGGGAATATAAATAAGACTTTCGTTTGCATGAAAAAATAAACACAGAAAAATAAGAACAGAGGAAAAAGGGAGAAATGCAGACTTTGAATGTGCAATCTTATACTGGTCACAAGCATGCAATTCTTGTAGACTTAAGCACTGATAAGAGATCGGAATCTGACTGGGAGCTGAGCCAAGGAAAGGCCAGAGAAATACTCAGAGTTTCATCTTGCAGTGCAGTGCAAAGCCAGCTCTCCTGCAGGAGTTTTGTGAGCTGTGCTCTGATGATGCCCAGGCTGGTACAGCATCCACAAGCAGCTCTAAGCCGCAGCAGAAGCAGAGGGCAGGTGCAGTTCAAGGTGGGTGTCCATTAGAAGTAGCAGTGGTGTCTCATCATTGCAGGTCCTTGTTACTCTGGCAAGAGACATGTAATTATTGGGACCCCCCTTGCTCTCTGCAGGGCAGTGCAACAGCCAGGATACACCCATGCTCTGTTCCCTGGTCTTGGGGACATTTGCTGGTCAGGGGAAGATTTTAGCTGAAGGAAGGTGGTGTGGTTTTACTCACTTCTCTGTTTTTCCCTGTCTGTGTCCAAATCTTTCCTACTTGCTCCCAGCCCCACTTTTCCTCTTGGCCTCAATTCTCCAGGGAGAGGCTATTTTCCCTGAGAGTGGAGAAATCTCCCATTTTTTTGTTTTGATTCATCTTTCCCAAGGTAGTCAGCATGCTAAGCTTCAAATTCTTTCATGCTCTTTCCCCTGGGAGCAGGGTGCCAGGAGAGGAGGGAGGTGATGCTGATAGCAGGGAGACACAGCTGGTGGAATGGGAGAGGTGCCTCTTCTGTCCTCTTCATCCCCATGGACTCTTGGCAGCAGCTCCTTTTCCCTGGATGGTTGGGACTCAGCTTCCTCTGCTTTTCTCTTCCTGGGGGAAGAACTGGCCTAGGAGTTGGTGGAAAGCAAGGGGTTTGAGCCCTGCTCCCTTTGAGGGTCTGGATGTGTCCAGGAGACACTAAGAAGCTGGCAGGAGAGACCAAAAAGCTGGTAGAAGAGCCCAGATGAAGGAGATGGCCAGAGCTGATTCAGCATGTGGTCCTTCCCACAACACCATCATTTCACTTTTGAGTCATCTTTCCACAAGAAAAAGCCCCAAAGCAGAATACCAAGGCCTCTCTGGGAGACCCCAGAAGCAGGCGGCTGAGTGTTCAGGGGATGGAAATCTGCAGGAAGATGAACATCTTTTCCTTGTTTTCCTCTCGTTCAGTCCCTGGGATGACACATCCTTGTGTGGGCTCAGAGCACAGAGCGCTCTCATGAGCGGAGCCACGCGCTCCGTGGCACTGCCACCGCCGGGTGGCCGTGTTAGTGCTGCTTTGATGGCTGTGCTTCACAGAGACACAAGGCAAGCAGAGGTGAAGTTGCTTTAGGCTGTGCTTTGCCTGTTTCAAATTTGGATTCTGACTCTGAGCCACTCAGTTGCTTTTATTCCCACTGCAGCAGGGGAGAATTGCAGAGATGAAAGTCCTCTGGATGGCCCAGAGAAGAGAAGGGGTGTCACTTGGTGGTTTGTAAAAGCTGGCTGAGCAAAGCAGGTCACATACCTGTGCAGTATCCTCAGGGAATGGGGTGTGTTTTTGTCTTTGCTGTTCAGTAAACGACCCAGTTTGTGGTGGTTTTTAATACTATGTTGCAACTTTTTTTTACACAAGCAGATGGAAGGAATCAGCACCTGGGTGGCAATGGTCCATAAGAAAAGGCAGGATGACCCAAAGCAAGACTGACATTTGTTTGCATTTTTAACTAGATGTAGAGGTTAATTCTCCCATTAAATTTTTTGCCTTGTCACTCCGTATGTGCTGCTGCTGAGGATCAGAAGGAAACCATGACACTGCAGCTTTTTCTTATTTTTCGTGAGCACTAGCCACTCTGAGATCTTTCATACATATTTTTGTAGATGCAAGTTGTCTATTGAACTAGACCAGAAGCATACTAAAATAAAATTTGCAACAATCCTGCAGGGAGAACAAGAGAATAAAGTTCAACATATCTTGCTTAGTAGATACTATATTCATGATAACGCAGACAGGGACCTCAGAAGGTTATCCAGTCAGCATTTTAAGTTTAGGGTATCTCATTAAAAGACATAAGCTTCATGGATTCAGTAAAATGTACATTATCTGTAGATCTTTTTCCCAAAGCTTCTCATCTGAAGCCTTCCATAACTCCTTTATTGCTTGCACTGTTTCTGAGTATTATGCTGCCAGAGAGCATTGGCTCAGTAGCAAACTTGCACGTGTGAGTCAAAACAAGGCTGGTGGGAAATATATTTTAGGGCAGAATTGCCTGAAGCAGACCACAGGCGAGCCGTCGTTGGGCATTAGTGTACCTGAGGAACTGTGCTGTTCTGAACAGCCAGGAGAGGCTTATCTGGGCTTCACAGGTAGGCTGTGACAAACATGACCAGCCTTGCCCAAGGTGAGAGCCAGAGATTTCTGGGTAATCTGCTCCACATCATGTTCTCATAAATGTGGATGAAACTGAAATGAAATTACCTCCACAGGTACAGGAGGGACTGATACATTGTCTCATGAGTGTACAGTTGAGATGAAATCCAAAATGGGAAAAAGTTTGCAAAAATGTGTGCAAGTGAGAATGAATAGAAAGATATAAATACGGAAAAGTGAGCTACAGTATGTCCTCTAGCAGTCTTTGATGGGTGGGACATACTTTGTTAGAGGATATGCCATAATTAATCTCAAGGGTGAACAAAAGAACTGGAGTGGATCTTCAGGTGCATAACAGAAAAGAAAAATGTTTGCATTTATTGACAGATTGCTTAAAATCACTGTTACTTCAATGCACTGCTACATGTATTTCATTAGCAGCAAACCACAAGTAAGTGATGGTTCTCAGGTATTACACAGGGGAAATACCCAACGTCCTTCTACTGAAACAGTTCTGGTAAATTTGTTTAAAGACAGATTGAACGTCCTTCCTTATTCCCCTTCAAATGGTTTCCTCTGAAGTCTGAATTCATTCTTCCCCACAGTCTTGCAGAAAAAAAGTCTGGTGCATGGAGTGAATCCTGCACCGAGTGAGCAGAGCAGTGGCTTCAGTTCTAGTTAAATTAGTTCAAAATGGACCTAGTCCCAAAATTCTTCATTCATGGATAAATCCCTGTCCCTACTCTCAGAGTTTCTTGCTTCTCAGGAGGTCATTTCTCCTTCTGCCTCCGACAAGCAAAGCATTAAATATAAATCTTGGCAATGACATCTATTTTTAAAGTAAGAGGAATAGCACTGAAGGGAATAGAAAGCAAAACTGAACAGCATTTCTTGTCTTTTGATTAAGCTCCTCCAGTTGTGAATAAGCAAATGTCATCAGCACTGGCTTCTCTTCCTGTGTGCCTGTAAGGTGAGACGCAGCAGGTTTGTTTGCAGGCGCTGGTTACAGCCTTGGTTGAGCCTCTCCTGCTGAGCAGCCCTGGGCTGGACACCCCCTGGCCACCTGTACCTGAGCTCCCAGAGCCACCTGCTCTCACTTGGTCATGTCTGGCATGTCCCTGGGTGCAGGGCTGGCTGGAGTGGCTGCTGTCAGAGGTGAGACTGCAGGAAGGGCCACCCCAGCTTGGCAGCAGCGTGTGGTGGCTCCTTCCCTCCATACACAATGTGGTTTCCTTCAATGTGCTGGAAGCTGAAGTGTGCCTTGTCCCAGATCGTGTGCTTTGGGAGTTGGCTTGTGCACAGTTTAGCCCCCTTTGGTGACCTGTGATAGATGAAGCAAGGAGCCATTACTTCTCAGCAGTTTCTCAACTCAGACACCCTTTGCAGACACACAAGAGGCCCCCAGCTCTGCTGAGAAACATCTGTACACTGTTTTTCAGGCACAGGCTTTCCAGGGACAGCTTGCGTCTCTGCTTGGCACTGTCTTACATAGTTTTCCTTCTCTCTGCAACATTGAGGGTGTGCACTTTTAAACCTTGTGTCTTCTCCCCCTGAAACAGGCCAGGGAGAGCTGCAATAAGAACGTTGGCAGACAGCTGCTTGTGCTGCATCCCCCACACTCCCTTATCCCTCCTTTTATTTTTATTTCCTTTCTTCCAGGCAGCGTTATTTTAGGTGTGGTTGGTTAATCTTTGGTGTCTCAATACCTGTCCTCATTGTTAAGAGATCTGCTTAAGAAAGTCTTATCTCTGTTATGACTTCCCTTGCTTTTATCAGTCCCCTGGAGAACTGAGCTCTAGGAGGTGACAAGATGATGGGTGCTAATAGGAATTGGAATAACTGGGACAGAAGCACAGCTAATGGGAACAGAAGTGATGAGTCTCCAGTAATGTTTCATTCTCATGAATGAACTTCATGCCAATGCCCAGTGTTTGCCCAGGGTAGAGGTAAAGTACGCAGATGAGTAACAAACCCCCTTGCATTCAGAAAAGGGTCTGTGGCTTGATATTAAACATGTGTAAGGAATCGACCCCAATTAACAACTGTTAACATATTTGTTCCCCAAATTGGCTCAAGTGACAGTTGCATGGGTTAAAGGAAGTGCAGTGTTGTTGAAAGGAGGTATGATAAATGGAAACAGGACATCAGGAGGAGGTGTGTTAATAGCACTTAAACGTTACTTGTCTGTTTGTGAAAGTGGAAGAGTGATTTTTTCTATTAAAACTTTTCTATCCAGTAACAGATAAAGGTAGTCTATAGGAATCTGTTAAAATCAAGCCTAAACCTTCCTTGTTTTCCATGTCTGCTGGTAGCAGTGTGGGTAACAGTGACAGAAGAGATGTGAATAATTGATTTTACTCTCTCTCCCATAGACAGTAATTTCCAGCAGCCAGCAGGTAAGTATGTACTTGCTTCTTCAAGCTGGGTAGAGCTCAGAGTATGCGACCGCAGTGTCTGGGGGGCTCATACTGCACTGTCTCTTAATTACAAACATTCACATGAGGCATTTCTCTTCCAAGTCTCACCTGAATCCTGCGTGGCTGTGCGGGTTCAGCTTTATTTCTACAGTGAAATTTTTCCTTCATTCTGGTTTCACAAAAAGCTTGTGTAAATCCCTGCCTCTCCAATGGCACAGGCTCTGCAGCTACTGGTTTACTATACGTCACATATTACAATTATTCATACCCCGTTCAGTACAAAGCTCCCTTTGTTCCAGAGCTCTCAAACCAAGATACTTGATACCCGTGAATAGTGAGGTTCAGAAGATCCTGGAGTGCCAGAATTGCTAAATTGCTGGTTGAAAAGTAGACTACTCTTTGCATTTCAGAGACTGGACATTTCCAGCTACAGAGCATGTAAAGAAGGACTTTGTATAAATCTGAAGGTTAGGGAAAAAAAGTAAGAAAAATGCACACTGCATCCCTATCGGTGTATGCTCCCTCGAGCCTTCATAGCATCTGATGACTGTTTGAATGCTCAATTTAGACAGAAAATGCCATGTTTACATTTTGAAGAAACAACTTTTAACTTGCAGATGCGTTAGCAGTTCTGATGCATCAGATGTTCCATGTGGGAAAACATTTAAGCAAGAACTATTTTCTCTTAAAAAATGATTTTTTCTCTCCCCTCTTCCTAGTGTTTGGCTGGTAATCCAAGTGGGATGTGGAGAATTACAAATTTCTATTCTCTAGTCTGTGAATTTATGGCAGTGTCACTGGTTTATAGTGAATGATTTCTGCAATTAACATCTGCGTGGAAATATTTGTCCTGTGGCTCAGGTAAGTACCTCCAGAGAGAGGTTTATCTCCAGGATAGAGAGACTATTGTAACCAGCTTCTGGGTGGTGGTTTGGGTTCAGGCAGAGGGAGCAGGGAGGTACTGAGTGAAAGCAGATAGCGTGGAAATGGTGGTGTGGGGCAGATGGAGTGAATTCTGGGGAAGATTGTTGTTTTGGAACCTAATTTATTGAGAAGGTGGCTGAAGCCCCAGAGCTGGGGTGCCACTGGAGCAGTAAGGACCCAATTCTCTCTGTTGTACAGTTACTTAGCTGGTAGGGCAGTGATCCAGACAGTCACCCAGCCAGGCAGTAACCTAGCCAAGTTCAGTTCCTTCTCTGCTTGGGGGTGTTTGAAATTGCATAACTTTATGCCAGAATACATAACCATTTAGTGGCTGGAAAAAATAGGACATATAGTTCAAAATGCCCCTGCTCAGAGGAGCAATAGAATATTGCCTGTTGACACTGCCTTCCTGTAAATAGTGCTCTGGGGATCTCAGCTTCTATTTTTCTAATTTTTTAGAGGCTAATGTGGAGACAATGTAAACAATATTCCTTTTGAGAAATTAAATTTACTGTCCAACTGAACTGTGGCTACTCCCCAGGACCCACAGTCCTGTTTGTTTGATTGAAACTTTCTTTGAAAACAAACTTAAATTTATTGAGGATAAATACTCTCATGTGCTGGTAATTAATAATTGAATTGATAGTAGAAAAGGAGAGGTACCAGTCCCTACTTTCTCCCCATTGCCTCTGGCCCCATAGTGAGTAATCAAAGTTGTGCGCTGTGATTATGGTTGCTTATTTCTCTGCTCCCAGTAATGCAGCCCCTTTTTTCCAGAACTGTGGTTTTCACTGGTAAACATGTGCTTCTCATCAGATCTGGTGTTAAACTACTTTAATTGGAAGTAAAGAATTTTGCTGGGTGATTCTATCCTCTTCTGATTTTCCATGTCCTTTGATCTTCTGGATCACTGACCACATCCCTTTCCTTTTTTCTTGGCTAAATCCATCTTGCCCATACATCTGACAAAATATTTGGTTCCCAGATGCATTCCTGATTAGAGCTGGCCAGGAATTTCCTGACAAAGCATGCCTTTGTTGAAAAATGCCAATTTATAAAATTGAAATGCCTTATAGATATGTTTCTTCTTTGATGCATTTTCAGTGAATAATAGGAAGATTTCTGCTTTTGGGATTTGCTCCAGATTGAATTGCCATGAGTTTTAAAGTCCAGAAAACACTGTCCTGAAAGGGGCTCTGGGGGCTGCTATACTCCTTATTCTGTGACAGTGGCCTCCTGGGTGGCTCAGATAATGTGACAGCAGTTTGTTGAGTCCTACGGAGCCAGAACTCACTGGTGTGATATCCAGCTTTTAGGTTCCATATCAAAATGTTCAGAGTCCTGAAATACTGACATTTTTGCAGCATTGAAAAAGTCACATTCCAATGCAATCTCATGCCTTGGTGGGAGATGGAAGAATGCCTACATTCAGTGCAGGTGTACTCCTCAGAGCTTTTCCCAGTTCTACAAAATCTGGAAATACAAATTTTAAAAACTAAATTACTCTGGTTGAAGAGGAGAATAAATCAAGGTATATTTTTGCTATTGAAAACAAGATCTTGTCTTGAGCTGCAGAGCCTTAGAGACTGAAAGTCTTTGTTTATCAAAAAGTCAGGCAAAACACAGGAAGCTTATTCAGGCAGTGGTAATGCACAGCGTGAGTGGTGGCCATTGGCCATCAGGAGGGTCTGAAAAGGACAGCAAGTTCAACCTCAACATCCATTAAATCTTTAACCTTTCTTGCTATTCTTAATGGAAGCTGGTGGAAGAGGAATTGGGAATATTTAATAGATTTGAAGTGATCCCTTCATGAATTATTTTTCTGTGAGGAGATGAAATGCCTCACTGTATGGACACATTATGTTCTCATGGTCTGCCTTATTTAAAGAAACAGTCATAACAAGCACAGTCACAAAGCTTTATATGGCTTCTTTATTATTTTGCTCTTGTTATTGTGCCTCTGTGGGGTCTACACAGAAGAAAATCAGTAGATCAGCAGAATGCTGCTGCTATTGTGGAGCCTTTGTGTCGATCTGTGTGGCAGTAAAAATATGAACAATATTTCACTGAATCCCATCCCTCATTATTTTGGGGCCATTTCCTCAGCAGGCTGTCACACAATACTAAGGACAAGTTGGGTTCACGACTACTTGAATGATGCAGAGAATAAAAGAATATATACCTCTTTGTAGAAAGAAAACCTGCCTGGGCCCAAATAGAAGGAAATCACCACAAATGCACCTTGTATCCACTTGTCTAAACAGACCTATTCATTTTTATACAATACACTTTCCAGTCCTCAGGTTGTCTCTCAACCCATTTTTAAAAATCAGTCCATTATAATAAACACACCAGGGATAGATTTTGTTGACTCACTCTTTAAAGCTATCTTATAAATATGCAATAACTGTATTTGGGAGAATTCAGAGCTCCACGTTCCCAGCTTAAAAGCTCAGTTGGTTTTCAGTTGTATCTCCATCTAATGCCTGATAGTATCACAGAAGGATGCTAAAAAAATTTCCTATCATCTCATTACACTGGAAAAGTCCATTATTTGAATCCTTCCATTGAAGGATCACCATAGATTGCTGTTTCACTACAGATTGGCACTTGTCTCAGGAACAGCAGAGGAGCTGTGAGTGTCTGGCATCCCCCATCCTGGAGGAGGTTACCTAAATATAGAGGCCATTTTAGGAGCCTGTAGCCTTAATGGATCAAAAGAAGGATACTTGGTATTGCAAAGGATTGCAAGGTAGCCCTAGGCCCAGACAAAAGGGTACCACAGAGGTTCAAGCAATTGCTCCTGGAAGAGCAGGCAACTGACCCCAAACTGCCAATGCCTTTCCTTAATGCTCCTCATCACTTAGCATACTACAGGAAATCTACACACTAGAGATTTAAAGCCCTTAGTGGGCCAGGGAAGCTACAATACTGGGATCATATCTCTGTCATGACTGGGCTCCTAATGACATCTTTAAGTTTAATCTTGAAAATGCTGCCCCTGGAAACAATGACTTAATCAGAGACTGAAAACAGATTGATTTTGCAATGACTTTTTTGCCCCCCTAAATTGCCTTTGAAAGTCAGAAAGCTTTTTTAGTACCTTATTTTTGATGTTTCAGTGTGAATATTAATTAGATACAACAGTTGCTTAGTTGCACCGTCCATGTTTTGTACAAATTCATTTTCTGCACTTAGGCCAGTAAGTGCTTAACTTTTTTCATACTGTAAGGATTATGAAATCAGGATCATTAATAACTTTATTTTAAGAAAATACAGCCTCTTTATCTAAATGTGTCTTTGTTATTTCCACAGCAGGCACAACAAATGCTACCATACAATTAAAGAAACTCTTAGACAACAGGTTTCAAATAAATTGCTTACAGCTGCCCTACAAAGCCACCCCAGGAGCTGGAGACCTATAGATGGGATGGCAGTAGGATCAGGCTGGGTTTTGCCACCCACACCTCTTCTTTTCAGGGCTTTCCTCACAGACTGAAGCAGAGAAGCCTGTTCTCTTGCCAACCCCCATGCATGAGACACAAGCACACGGCTATGGGTGAGCTAATGCCTCCCTTGTGAGTGCATCTCCTGTGCTACTGCCCCTGCCTGCTCCCCATCCAGCGTGGCTGGGCTCCAGCCAGCTCAGGTCACAGGCACCAGGGGCTAAATGCATCCTTGCCAGCCTTTATAAAGGTACTGCAAGCTGCCACTCCTCTGGAGGGATTGGGAATGGCAGAATGTTGTGTGAGACCCAGAAAACACAATCTATACCTAGAGGCAGGAGGTGCACCATTCCTGAAAGGCAGGTTTATAAAATAGCATGAAAATGCAGTTTTTGAGCTTTTTTTGCTTTGTTGCTCTGAGAGGAGCTCATGGGAGGAGGCTATATTTCAATGGTAGTTAATTAAAGACTGCTTTGTTTGTAATTCCATGTGGAATTGTCCGTGATTGCAAGTTTGAAGAAAAACAATGCACGGCATTTTGGCTTTGGTGCTGTTACTGGTTTAAATGCTATGTAGTTCTGTCATATTCAGTAACAGGAGAAAGGAGGCACCCAGGTGAATGTTGCTACAGCTATTCGAAAATTAACTGCTTCCTGTTGAAGGGTGATGAAATCAAATTTCCAGGGCAGAAACAGCAAAAATAAAAAGCTGAAAAATGATAATATTTTTGATTTCTGTAGCATCACTGACAACAAAAATCTTCAAGCCAGGAAGTAAATAAATGCAACACTCAGCCATCCCTTTCATTTTTGGCAAACCATCAAAACCTGTTTCTTTTCTATTTGGAAAACAGTTTTTCTTTCCTAATGTATTTTAAATGAAATCTTTTTTGGTGGCTTTTTTTGTGTTTTTTAAAATCTGTTTTGTGAAAAAGCCATTTTCTGTAGAACACCATTTCAGCTGCAGTTTCAACAACCTCTTGTTGCTTCTGAACTCAGGCTTCCTGTGTAGTAACACATTGCACTGTTGGCACGCTCCTCTAACTAACAGCCTATAGCATATTTGGTGTCATCTGTTCCTGTTTGCTTGGCTGAGACATGGGCATCGTGCCACATGTCTTTGTATCCTTGGATCACCAACATTTTTATTGTTTTTAAAAATAACCCCCAGCTACAACTTAAACATTCCTCACAAAATTTCTGTTTCTACTAAATGCTACTCTGTGTTTAATGTAGTAATGTGATAAAAATGGTGTGGGTATTGTCAAGCTGATTGGTATCTGTTGTAAGGTGGTGGGCATTTTCATTTTCACTGAAGGTCACAGGATGAGGGTGCTAAATACTTGGCTCTTGGACAAATGCTACATATGACTGCGAACATTTGTTTGCATAGTCCTGGTTTAAAAAAAGTAAAAATAATTATTATTCTTTGATGTAGAAACAGAGGTACCTAAGTGCAAGCCAAATTTGCTATCACAGAGGAGCCAGGGCAGAACTTTTCACACTTTCTTTTAGGAAAGGTAAGCAGGAAATCAGTATTCCTAAATAAAAACAGGTATGGCTGGGGTAATTATTTGTTATAAGGGTGTTTTAGAATTACTCTCCCTTCCCTGTGTTATTTTGTGCCAGTGACATTTGCACTCCCCTGGACCTGGGACAGCATTTGAAGACAAATTTAAAAACATAAACCTAGATGTCACAAGGCACGGAATTAATCGAATCAAACCCAACTGTTGAGATTCCACATCCATGGTAGTCTACACATCAGCTCTCTTTGCAGCAGAAATGAAAAGTAAGCACTGCTGTGGTGTAGTTCAAGCAGATGGTTCATGTGGTCAGAGGAGTCTTGTCCTGGAGGAGGAAGGGCAAGAGGGTCAGAGAGGGGACACAGATGGGATTGTTGACTCTCAGTTATTAAAGAGATATTTTATATCATGTGATGTCATGCTCAGCATATACAGCTGGAAGAAGAAGGAGGAAGTGGGGAGGGACATTTGGGGTGATGGTGTTTGTCTTCACAAGCCACTCCTATGAGAGATGGAGCCCTGCTTTCTTGAAGATGCCTGAATATTTGCCTACTTATGGGAAGTAGGGAGTGAAAACCTTGTTTTGCTTTACTAGCACAAGTGTCTCTTGCATATTTAAAATGTCTTTATCTTGACCCATGAGTTTTCTCACTTTTACCCTTCTGGTTCTCTCCCCCATCCCACTGGGGAAGAGTGGACAAGATGTTCACTTAGTTGTCATCTGGAGTTAACCCATGACAGTCAGTTCTGCTTTTCCTATTCAAAGTGTGATTGCCAAGACTAGAAAGCACCACCTTGGCTGCTCAGCACACTTCTCATTTCAATATGTAATATATAAATGACCATATCTCATTCTGAAGATAAACTGTTCTGATAATTACCTCTTGGTGCCAGCAAATCAGATCTTACTTCATTTGTCTGGCCTTGCCTCTAGTCATCATATTTGTTGCTCTCTACCAGGTCTGTTCTTTGACCCTTCAGGCCTAGCTCTTCTCTGTGCTGTCATTTATAAGGTATAGTTTGAGACCTTAAGGCTTATAGCACAACCTTTTCTCTCAAGCCTTTTTTTTTTTTTTTTTCCTGTCTTCTTTGAATGTGCTCCATATCTCCATGGACAACTGAACCATACTATTCCCAACTGGCCAACCCCCTCTACAGCAGCAAAATCCCCGCTCTAGTGTTTGATATTCCCCCTTTTTTCGTGTCAGGGCCTGAAGCAACCCTTCACACTACTCAGTCTGACAACTCCCATGTTCCATCTCTGAGTTCCTATCCAGATCTGCCTCCTGCACTTGGTCATATTTCAAGAGTTTTTTTCAATGCATTGAGCCACTTTGCCATGCAATTGAAAACCTTCTGTAAGGGCAAGTGTCTTCCTCACTATTTTCTACTCCACTAATCTCTGTAATGTGCAGACTTTATTGACAATGATTGTAAATCCCAGATTGGAGCTATATGCAAAACTTCACCTTAGAAGATGACAGGGGTAACAATTAATGTGTGATATATGGGCTCACTAGTGCCATCTTTTTAAAGGCAGCCATAAAATTTCAAAAGCCCTTGTAGCTCTTTTCAAGTTGAAGGCAAAAATATAAATGACAAATAATTTTCTTTATATTTCTCTGAATAGGGTTTTGGAATAATTTCATCTGTTATATTAAATGGTTATGACTGGAATGAAATGATTTTGATTTATTGAACTAAGGTCCAAGTTATGCATAAATAAGTATGGTTTCTAAGCAATTGTGTGGACAGCCCCAAGGGACTAATAGTGAAATGTTGAAGCAGGAAAATTTCAGAATAAGAAATTGTTCTTCACATCTAACTTTCCAAAAAGCTTTCTCTTTAATTATATTTGTTCTGTTACAGATTTCTCTGCTTAGTTTTAATTTATTTTTCTGTATTAATTTCTCTTGTTAGCTGATGAATTCTTTCTCCTTTTCCCTCATCACATTACTGGTCACAGGTATGTCATAACAAGATTAAGCTTGTCTTGGAATAGTGCAGGGTGGAAAGTGTGATCAGAAAAGATTTGACTGATCAGTCTAGTCTAACACCATGCAAGGCAGGAAATGTCTGAATGTTTTGGTGAGAAACAAAAGGTTAAATCTTGTGAGATTGTTGTTACTTTTAATTTTAAGTCATTAAAAATTACACACTCCAAGACACTGTAATATTGAGTTGGGGTTCAGCATTTCAATTGCTTCTGAGAAAATTCCTAAAGTTAATTGGTATATTTTCCATCATTTTTTTTTTCATAATTTAAATTATTTATTAAAAAAAAATTAAATGGAAAGAAATTTTATTCAAAGCCTTCGAAAGGTGTTCTTTGGATTTGGGATGGATAATTGGCTACATGCAAAGATGAAACAGGTATGGGACTAGGGAAAAAGTAAAAATGAAAAAGAAAGTTGTATTCACATTAGAAAAATGATGTCCTTTTAGGTCAGAAAGAAGTCTCAGCTCTGCTAGCTGGGCTCTGGTGTGTCTTATCTGCAGCTCAATCTGATATTTACTGTATAAGGACAAAGCTTCATCCTCATCAGAGCAGATGAACTGGGTATTTCCAACATGGGGAGTAGATATCTCCTTGACTGTGCTGTGAAGTGACTTCTGGGGATAGTTGTGCTTAGGATTGAAAAAAACTCAATAAAAGAACTTGAGCAAGTACAGGGGAGAGATTGCCTTACATACAGTCTTAATAAAGAGCTGCCTTTGTTTCTGAGTGGCTCTTCCAGACTTTGACTTCTCCCCAGGGAGAAAGCTGGCATGTTTCTGACTGCAGGGCTCTCTCTGGAACAGGAAAGATTCAAGGATATTCTGTAGATTTTTATTTCAATTGTGCCCCTTTAGAACACATTATGAACTCTATGCATGATAGTGCTGCATAATGCTGTGAACCTAGAGATAGAATTTTTAAATAGAATTAAAATATTTGATGAAAGTTTTGTTGAAATTGTTGCTACATTGTATCAAGACATACTTTGCTTTCATTTTATATGTTTGCTTCTGGAAGCATAAACAGTAAACTGAAGTATTCTGATAATGACTTCCACTATTTCCGCTATGCTTTTTTAATGCTTCATTGTGAAAAACAGACACTTTCCACCTTTCTATCCAAAAAACTCTTCAAGATCAGAATTTTCAAGGTGCCAAATATGTGTATTTTGGTTTTGAATTTCAATATAAAAATTGGAAAATATGTCCCAAAAAGAAAGAAGAAAGAGATACAGGGACATATTCCCTGACTCTGAACGAGAACAACAGAAGAAAAGTGAGCTATCAGTAGAAATATATTTTATTGTTGCCTGTAATCTGTGTTTTCCATTCACACCAATTTCTGAGCAGACTGGGGCCTATTTTCCATTTGTTGTATGTGAGTAATTCCCATTGTTGAAAATAGAAGTTATTTGTTGTATCAAAGAGGAAAACGTGGTTAGAATGTGATTGTAACTGTTTTTTTCCCCTAATTTTCTGTACTGTGTTATTATTTTGTGGAGTGCCTTTTTTTTTTTTCTGCAATGTTTCTCATATTCTTAATAAGGTCAGCTTGCAATAATTTCAAGAAGAAAGGCATCTTTTGCTGCAGTGTGCTATAATTTCAGGCAAACTTGCAGATCATGATAGTTTTACTTTATTAAAGCCATGCTGATGGTCCAAATGATCTCTGTTCAGTTTCTGAGTTTTAGTACAAACTAGAAGCTCACAGCAGTGCTTCTGGTTCATATAATCTATTTGAGGTTCATAGTTTTTTTTTTACAATAAAGAGCTTATCACATCACTAGGAGAAACTAGAATGAATTTCTCACCTGGGGTGAGGTTAGGTGGGAAGCATCAAATTTTTATTACCAGGGCAATGCTGCTAATAATTAAAATAGTCTTTGTTTTTTTTCACTGAGCAGATTATTTTTTTCCAAACAACTGTGCAGATGCAGAATGATCAGATCTTGTGACCTTTTATTGGCAAAGGGAATGTTGCCCTTAAATTAATGTGAATGTTGGGCCTTACTGAGTAGCTTCAACTTGAAGGAACTGAGTTGTGCCAAGCACTCGTTACTGTGCAGAAGAGCAACACAGATGCAGTGCTATTGCTTCAGACTTTCCTAGCAGAGTCATATTTGTGCTCTAGTTGTACAGAGAGTGGAGTTGCTATTGAACAGGTGAAGTGTCATTAGTGTCCTTGTCATCTAAACTTTATTTTCTTTTTTTTGGCAGCCTGTTTTATATTTTGCAGATTTAGATCTTGTTGGAGAACCATGTGTCTTCAGCCTGAAGAATCCCAGGATGGAATTTTTCTGTCTTGCTTTACCTCTCCTTGTAACACTGAGATTTTCATCTGAGCTTTCCATCAACTCCCTTTGATGCTCATTTGTGAGAAAAACGTGCTTTTATGTATTCATTCTAAAAGCTGACCTAAAAGAGATCAAATGAACACATCCTCCCTAGAGGAAGGATATTCCCTTGCAATTTCACTGGTAGCCATATTTGCATGTGAAAATACTGAGAAAATCTGTCTCAAAGGGCAAAGAAAATCAATTGGCATGAAATGGTCTGATGATGAAAGATCTCAGAAAGCCCTTTCTTTCTCTACTTTTTCTTTTTAAGTTGATGTGTCTGTGGTTTAGATCTCTGTTGTCTGACTCCCTGGCTTCTTCCTTCTGGAGTACTGCAAATAAATCTGTCACCTGAACAGAGGTCAGTGTGTGACAATGACCTTTTTTATCCTGCCAACAAGTGGCCTTCCTGAACATTACTGTAAGAGAAAAAGATGAAGTATTTGAGCAACCAACTATAAGAATCACTGTCTCTAGTGTCTAGTAAGCTTTATACTCATTGTTGAATGATTGATTGCAACCAGTTCAAGTGCTGAAATTTTACTTTGCTAAATTCAGGCTTTAGGTAGATCACTCTGAAGCACATTGGAAAATAGAGAGCCTTAATGTTCCTACCCCAACCAAAATAAAGGAGAAGCTGTTGGATGTCAGAGAACGAGCCTGTGCATCCTAAGGACGAGTGATGAGTCACATTCTGTACTGCTGTGGGGCTGTAAGAACTGCTGTTGAATGCCAAGTCTTGCCAACTGTGAAATTACTATTTCTGCCTGATAATGTTTTGTTTCCAAGCAGGATCTACATAAAAGGCAATAACTGAACTTTTGGAACAAATCAGACTACTTGTCAGACTTTTTCCTTTGGTCTTCAACCAACACATTATAGAAAGTTTTAGACTTGATGTAGTCTCAACTATAACACAATTTTGATCCCCCCNTTGTCAAACTGGGATATAATACTTTAAAAAAATGCCTGCACATTAAAGTAATTTATATGGTAAAAGTAACTCTTGTCTCCAAGACAATTAAAAAAGGGATTTTGGTGTTTGATTACAGAGTTAGACTAGCATCCTTGGAAACCAAAAAAACTCAAGGTTTTGCTAACATGGTAGAGGAAGGAAAACTTTTTACTTTAATTGTGAATGCATAGTTGCCTCTAGGATAGTTCAGGTATCATCTGAATTTTGAGGTCTGTGCTGAAAGCACAAAAGGGACATTGGCTATCATGGGATGCTGATTTTTCTTGGTTAGACTTGGTTAAGAACTTAACTGAGTGAGGTACTTAGGCCTGTGTGTAGTATGAAGTTTCTGAGCAGTATCCCTGAGTTTAACAAGCCTGCTCCAACAATAGCCAAGCACTTTGGCTGAGGTGGAGTCCAAGACCATCAATTTTTGTAGGTTTCTATGCAAATATCTTTCTTATAGGTGTATTTGTCCAGCTGTTTCTGATTGTCAGAAATCCAAAAGAAATTGGAGCTCTAAGTCCCTGCTTCCTATTTTTGTCAGAATCATTCAGTTTCCCTTGTATTCTTTTCCAGAGGGAATAATTATGCTCATCTACATTGTGGCTTTTTATGCAGGCAACTAGGATGTACATCTTACGTGAAGTGGAATGAAATTTCAAAGAATCATTTTGAAATAGTGATAGTGCCAGTGTGTCCTTATTAACAAACAGATTGTGATGTACAGTTACTAAACTCCAAAATAATTCTATTGGTTGGAATTATCTGTCCTGTACTTAAGAGAACTGATAACATTAATGTTATTATTTAAATATCTCTGTTTTCACCATGTTAGCTTTGTATGACTTGCTCAGCGATTCATAAACTCTGATTTATCTGTGGATTAAGTAGGTATCAGATCTGCCTTATGAAAAGTTTAGTGATTCATTCTTCCACAAAATATCAGAATATCATGTAGTTTGACCTCTATTGGCAAGATGTCAAACAGCCCAGCTTTAGCAAAAAGGACTGAAATCACCAGATTCACTGTAATAAAGATGACCAAAACCCCAAGCCACATTTGACAAGACAGATGGGTTACTTGAAGATTACAAAGTGACAACTTAATGAGGCTTTTGGAAGACTATCAAGTCTCAGAGAGAAAGAAAGTAGGTGAGACATTTCTTGAATCAATATTTATCTGAAATGTTTTTCTTATTCTGCTCGGACAAAACCGTATCATGCAGCTCCTTGGCTGACAGGTTTGGGGAGGAAACGTCTTCAGAAATGGTTTTCCTGCAGAGATACGGCCTCATGGTGCCCGCATCCAGAACGCCAGGCAGGGCGGGACGGAGGGAAAGGCTTCAGCACCACGGGCAGCGCCCGCGCCGGGGCGGGAGCGGCGGGAGCGGCGGGAGCGGCGGCACGGCAGCTGCTTATTGTTCGTCCGCCAAAGGGACGCACGCTGATTGTGCTGATCGGGAAGGGTCTTTTTGTGCCTGGGCAGAGGTGGCTGTGATGAGCCTCGGAGAAAGCACAGAATAGCAGAGCATGGTGCAAAGCTGGCACTGCCAGATAGAATCTCTGCTATGGGAAAGAGATACTCCAGGGATATGGTGAGGCAAGAGGAGATGGAGCCAAGAAGCATCCAGCTGTGAGAGTGCAGCAGCAAGGCTTGAGGTATCTGACTTCAGAATCTGGACTCAAACCTGATGAAACGTCTTCTTCATCTCTCTCTCCTGCAGATCACATTCCATGAGACTAATTCACAGTAGAAATGCCCTATTACTTGAATTGCAAGAGATCTGTGCAGTGAAGCTAGTAACTTAGAGCCTGCTGATTATCACTGAGTGGCTGCCTTCAGATTTCTGCAGAGATGGCTTTTGCAAACTTTTAATATAAGTGTGGGAAATCACACATGCAGAGTCTGTGGAAAGAACAGTAACTTAGCAAGGACTGGTAGGGAGAAGTTACCACAAGCTACAATAAATCTTTCTGAACCAGCTTAACTTCTCCTACTGTTCCTGCACATTATCCTTCCTGAGGCTCTCTGCCCATATGATAGATATCATAGAGCTGTCCTGACAATGAATCAACTGTGTTAAGGAAGTGGTTGTCTGTAGGACTTGTCAACGTCAAATAAAGTATAGCAATTGAGGCAAAGGACTGAGAGAAGAGGTGGGACACTTCAAATGTGCAGCTTATGATGTGCTGTTATGGAGAAATGGATTTTCAGTTTCTGTCAAACAGTTCCTTCACAGTGATGGGAAAATTGTGAAACCATGTTTTTCCACATTTGGCTACTACTTACACAGTCTGTATTTTCTCATCCTAAGTTTGAACTGAATGTGATTCCTGATTTGCAGAGTTTTTGGCACAAACAGCACCTCCTGAGCTCACTGGAACTTGTCCATAAAAAGAGGATTCTTGGAACATATTAGATGATGCATAACTGTAGAGATTACAGAGGATCAGCTCATGTGAAACTCATAGAATTCCAATTTACAACTTCTGATTTCAATTTTAAAACTCCCTGTGCTTAAATCTCTGTCACTTCATCTTCTTGAACTGTAGAGAAATATAAATTTCTTCATATTTTCAAAGTTCTTATACTCAGTAAAAGAACATGAGATATACATCCATAGACATTATAGCTGTCACTACTCTTTGCAAGCTTAAATGCTGTGGAATGTAAAGGAAGAATGAAAGTCCAGGATAGAGCAACTAAGAAAGCAGATAATGGCATTAATGTTATTTTACCTTTTGGCCACCTGTTGCAATACAGCCAATGCCAGAAGTGACTGCAAGTCATTACTGTTTGACAGCTGCTTCATGTGCTTTGGAAAATGACTGTGTAATTGTTCTCAGCCTCCTTTCTTGTGGACAGGTGTCCATACCATGATTAGCACTAATTGGCAATGTTGTTGGCAGTCACAGAAGGGAAACTAATGAAAGAATGAGCATGGAGGGGGAATAAATTTCTCAGCCACCAAAGCAATATGCCCGTCTATATTCCTGCCTGTTCTGGGAACAGAATGCCAGTTCTGTGTGTCCCCTCTCCCCAGACATATTGTTTAGGAGAATCCGAGTTGTTTTAAGGGAGAGAAACATTGGGTAGTTTAAAAGGCATTTGAGGCTGACAGTGGAAGAAAGACCTGCTTTAGGAATTTTTAAACTTGTGCTTGAGCAAGTTTGCTTGATTTTAACTTGTTTAGAAAGTAAGTTTTCAGAAAGGGTGCAAATGTGGAGAAAGAGCTTTAAAAATATAACATCCCAAGGAAAACTTAGGGTTTATTTTTCACAAAGGAATAACATCTAGTTAGGATATTATCAAGTCTGTCTCTGGAATCCTGTCATCATAGTCTTCATGACATGGTGATGTCCATCTCACAAACCACCTGCTTCCATCCACTGTCTGGATATGACTTCATATCACCCTATCTGTTGGAATAGTAGAGGACTGTTGGTAGATATAATATTAAAGTTTGCTTCATGTCTGCCACATGAACACTCAGACATCCACAACGTGATTGGGGAAGACCATATGTAGCAGATTCTATACATTTTCTACTCATTTGAATCAGCAGTTCTGTGGTTCTCTCACTATGTGACATAGTATCTGAATTTTTGGTGAAAGTGGGTATGTGTACGGTCTCATTGATAGGAAAGGGTCATGGTAACCAGTGCATAGTGACTTACTCAAGAAGTAAGTACATCGCTCTGAAAAATAATCTGGATTCTGATGTAATCTTCTATCCTAGTTGTTGTTTCTTCCCTAGACACCTTGAAATTCTTACCTGTTCTCTTGAGTTGCTATGTCAAGACTGTTTCAGACCTACCAGTTCTGCAAACCCGGAAGGAATCACCTTTGCTGTAAATGTTTGTAATGATGTCTTTTCCTGAAGTAGAGGCTGGTAGGAGCAAGTTGATAGCATTTAGATACAGAGCCAAACCTACCATAAGCATGTCCAGGTGTGTACATGATTTTGCAGTACAAATGAAAAAAAACCAAACAAACCTCCTGGGGATCAGATAGGGGCAGGTAGCACTGAGGTATAGTAATGTACAGTTCTTGGCTCCCACATCAGGTCAAACTGAAGCATGTATCTTAAAAAGGGCATGGGAAAAGTAAAAATAACGAAAGAAGAGGATTGTGCATGAGGAAAAAATATCATTTCTAGGAAGTAAAGGTGGGTGGATGAAGGAGAGCTGAGTTGGTATGGGAAAGCCCAATACTGTTGTGCTGTCATGCAGGAAAAAGAGAGAGGGGGCCTGCATTGATTCTTGTATATCATTGCCTTCTCCTCAATGACTTATCAGCATGGAGCCAACTACATCTTGTATAATGGATGTACTTTCTGTAGGATCGATACTGGCTCATCACACAGCTGGCAGCATTGAACATCTTTTCTGTCTCAGTCTGCAGCATTTATTCTCTTGTTGCTTATCCCAGTTATGTGTTCTGATGACATGGCAATCGGTTTTGTTGGGTAATGGTTAAAAAAAACCTCGTGCCCACACAGATGTGGGAGCACAGATGAACAATGGCAATGTGGAACATTTATAATACCCTTCTAACCCCTTCCCCAGCTTCTTTGGGACTGTGACCTGTCCTTAGGTCTGAGAGTGACACCCATCACAATGCCTCAGAGGAAAGAGTATCTGGATCACCTTTTTGATAGCCTTTGGGAATATGAAACTTATTGTGAGAAGCCAGAAAGCATATTTTGGGACTGCACAAGATTTCTATGGGATGTTTTGGAGAGGAATTAAAAGTGAGGAAAGGATGTATCTAGCTGATTTGGGGAGGAAAAGAATTTGTGAAAAGGGAGGGGTAAAGGGCTGGTTCCATGTAAAAATGCTGCTGGTCATGCCTGGCTCCTGGTCTTCTCACCAAATCCCATTACTGTTTTTGAGGGTGAGGAACTCTTTATTTTGTGTGCATGTGTGTGTGCATGTAGGTCTGCTCCGCCAACTGGAGTATGGGCACATGGGGCATGTGAGGGAGTGATCACTAGGAAATAATAAGCCATTCTAGCTGATGACATAGATAAGTGACCACATATTTAAGCAGCCATAAGTCTAGGCCAGATACTAGAGTGACCAGAGAGTCTGAGAGCTGACTTCTACAGGGATCAGAGGCTCTGAGACAAATTCTAGGGACACAGTGTGAGCATGGCCTGAGACACCCATTTCATGTGTGTGTGTGGCTTGTTGGATTTTTACATACATATGTGCTGTATACCTGTGTGTATGCAGGGACCTGCTGGGAATACATGGATCCTGACTGGATCTGGAGGCATGGAGATACAGTAACCTTCCCTCTTTTGGTCTAATGGGTTTGGCACCCCCTAACAGATTTAATGAAGTTATACTTAATACACCTGATCTTCATGAATGCAGAAATAATCCTGGAAAAGTCTATATTTGTGTATTGCCAAACTTTGGGAGAATTTAGATATTTTCCCAAACATGATCTTTTCTCCTGAAAATGAGGAGAATAACTCATGGGAGGTAAAAGTTCTAAAACAAAGGAAGCAAGGAGAAATAGGAAACATCATAGGTGGGCTGGTCTTCCCTGTGGTACATTTATTCTTATTTTCTAGAGAAATTAAGTATTTTTATATTTCTACTGCTCTTTAATCATTAAAGCAATGGCAGAAAACAAAAATGTAAATTATGTACTGAGGTTAGCTTTTCTGGAGAATAGTTCTGCTTCCCTTGCTAAAGTGCCTATAGGTATTACTCTTAGAATAATTGTAGCATTTTGTCATGTTGGCAGATCCTTTATAATAATTTTTGTTCCCATTAGGCAACAATAGATGAAAGGAAACCTTGGCTCAGGACACCTGTTGGCAGCCTCACAGTTGCTACTGAATAAGCATTGCAGCAATAGTTGCCACTGCAGACAGGATGTCACTGAAGAGAGAGCTGGCATTTTAAGGACTGCTGTGTGTTTGTAAAATCTTGGCCCAGTCTGAGAGCTCTGCCTCATCCTCCCAGCACAGCTCTTGTTTTACTTGTTGCAGTGACAGGAAGCAGGTGAATCACAGGACTGAGAGAACAAAACTCACATAAGTGGGAACATGGATCTCAATTCCATTTTTATGATAAAAAATAAAAGGTTAGGATTAGTGATTTTCAAACCTAAGACAGTTATCTTCTGATTTTATTTACAGTTATAATGCAGACATTTAAATAATTTTAGGATAAATGACAGTATACCCAATAGTGAAGGCATTTACTTGGTGAGTATGGTAGTAACAATATTTTCAGAAAAAGGAAAAAATCTTTAATAAATCCCTACTCTATGGTGTTCATATGTTGCTGTGAGTGCTACTTCTTTGCCTATTGTTTTCTGTCCCAGAGGGATAAAACTTTCAACTGAATTGCTGTAGGGTCACACCTCTCACATAATTTGTAAATGTACACTGTGAATGAGATTATGTTTTAGTAATGGCAAAAGCTGGTTAAAATGTTTTGAATTCACATGAAATATTAGAGAAGCTTTGAAATGAGGGGCAAAGCAGCAGGGAAATAATACTCATCCCAAATGCTACAGAATATCATACTCAAAACTGTGTTACTATAATTATAGGGCAGTTATAATTTTTTTAATATGAAATTGTATAAATGAACATTCTGTGCTTCTTAAGTACAATCTCTCTTGTAGTAGTCCTCACACACTATGACTGAAAGCTAAGATGCTACATTCTTTTGCAGGGGACTCAGCTTTATGAATGTCTCTTAAGTGAGCAATTTTTCTTAGAATGTTGTAGCCTCTGATAAGAGGACTTCTGTGCCAGAACTTGAAGGATAAAACTGAGCATCTGTGAATGAAAGAGGAGAAATAATATAATTGAAACCAATTTCTTACAAACAAGATTAAAGGTAGCTAGTGGAAAGTCAGGCTAAAGTTGAGGGAGAATATACAGCTGCCTTGAGCACTCTGCCCATCTTCAGACTGGCACTATGGGTTACACAGATCCCTCAACTCTGACACTAACTTACACTTTTTTGTATCAAGCATTATTGGTCTGGCACAGGGGCAATACACTTTCAAGTGACATATATTTTAAATCTTACAACTTCTGTACTCCGTGTTTTAACTCTGTTCAACTTGATGCATTGATTGCCAAAAGCTTCTGCTTTTGAATAATTCAAGAAAGTCAGATGTCAGTAGGTATATACTTTGGAGAATTGCCTTTGTACTTTTTAAAATCCTTGAGCGTGTGCCAGCAACTGACTGAAGCTCAATTTTAAGTTATGTACTAGAGCTCAACTTGTACTGAGTTGTATTTATATGAATAGACTATGGGTTTAGACTTCTCCCATCAGTTTTTTACATAGACTCCAATACCATATTGAAGAACAGTTTCATGTAGCGTTATTGAACTCAGAGCTGATAGGTCTGATGATTTCCATCATTCTGTCATGATACCTGAATGTCAATGATGCATTGCTCTAAAGCTGTGAGTATTGCCAGTCTAATTCTTTGTTATTGCAAGGCAGTAGAGCCACTTGAATTCAATCATGGAGTGAAAAAGTAAGAATTCTCTAAAAGAGGGAGAGAGAGAGAGATATTGAAAAACTTACTTGGGAAACATGGGCATCCTGGATTGCACACATCTGAAATATAGATGCAGAAATAAAAATCAAATAAATAAAATATAAGCTTTTACATATAATTAATCTGTATAAACTAAAACATATGGCTCATGGGCACATTACAAGATTAAGCTGAAAATTAATACATGTAAAATGAACGCATATAAAAATAAGTCTGATGAACTCAAGGCACTTAACACACTAAGTAACTCTTGAACAATACTATGAGCCTTACGGCCTTCTTGTTACTGAGGTGGTACATTTTTTTTTTTTGTAGTATGACAATGGTGGTTGGTAATCAAACCTCTGCTGTGTTCTGCACTCTACAGGGATGTGATATGTAGACCTGCAGAGTCCACACTTCCTAAAAAGCTGGAAAAGGATGTTCATGCCTGCCAGAAATACATAGTGAATAGGACGAATTGAATCTACATATACATTTATATAAAAACATATAGATTTATTTGGATCTGGACTACATTTTTTCTTTCGAAACGGGATACATAATTTTTGATCTTTTAAAATGTGTGGATTAATATGTCTGTAATCATTACAGGTACGATTAACAGCAATTTCTCCTTTCCAGTACACATTTGAAGCAGTAGAATACAATGCATTTAGCAAGATGCCATTCCTCTCTTCTGCAATCCACCATGTGGAGGAAGAAATTAAGAGACATGAGGTGAGCAACAATGCCAGTGCCACTGGGATGGTTATGTTTCCTTTTATCTGAATCCAGACAAGTCTTTTGGCTTGCTAGAGTCTGCAGTTATGGGGAGAGGAAGAACGGGATGCTCAGGAGTTAGATGAGTGTGGTGGTGTCAGCTTTGGAGGGTTGGCCTGAATTTTACTCCCTCCTCAGTCATATGTTTCCTCCTATTTGTGTCAGAAAAAGACCTTTGTGCTCATGACTTTTATCCCATTGCAGGGTCAGTTCTCATATGATCCTGAAGTTATTTTCCACTTCTCTGGTCCAGTGTCTCGATTTGTTCCAGCAACAGGATGATGGCTGAGTCTTTATGCAAGGCAATTACATTTGAAAAGAAAAATGCAAAATTTGCTTGAGTTTCTGTTAATATATGTTCTGCTGTGTATAGTCTCACTGAGGTAGAGGTCGTAATTGTGGATGAGGTGGGAAAACTAATTGTAAAGCTGGAGGTACTTTTATTTTAGCTGTTAATTTTGTTAATTTTCTGCCCTTTGAACAATGAGGATTGCCTTAGCTTTTTTTTAATGAGTGTTCAATTATTATGCCCCCATCTCCTTCCAAGATACTATTTTTCCATCTCCACTTTTTTTTTCCTACCGCTCCATTCCTGCTTCTCTTTCCCTCATTGCTCCACTCTGACTTCTTAATAAAAGTCTTATTTTCTATTTCTCCCATACATCCCTTCATGGTTTTATCCATGCCACTTCTTAAGCTTCTCTCTCCCTCAATATTGTTACTTAGCCTAGAGTACAACCTTGCCTAATTGTGCACTCTTCCTGCAAACCAGCCATGTAGCCATTGCTGAAGAAGTAATGCACAACACATAATAATTATCAGACTATAAAAAGCTTTGAAACAATAATTTTTTCCCTGATGGTGGGCTGAGATGTTGACTTGAGCTAAAATGTATTTTATTTAACTTTAAAACAACTGTCTTACCCAATCATGGTAATTTTTCTTCAGTTTTGAACACCAGCCCCTGGGCTAGGTCTAAGACTATGTTTTATATGGTTCTGTGCAGGGAGGTAAATCATAGCATACACCACTGGGCTTCTCTAGTTCCAACCCATTATTGTGTAGTGTGAAGGAAGTAGAAGGTATTTACTTAAACATAATTAAGACTGTTCAAGCCTCTCACAACATTTTCTAGTTGTCACATGAAAAAGGGAGATTTTCTTGACCCTTAGGGTTTGAATTGTCTGTCATTGGCCCAGGAAAGCTGAGACCCTTGTGCCTGACCAGTCTACCAGTGTCCTCTTAGGGGAGCCCTTTTCTGAATAGTCCTGCTGGGTCAGAGGCTGGTCTGATTTGTCCAGGAGCACACACCAATGGCACAAGGGAGAACCCTCAGCAGGTCATCCACATTATTCAAGTATGTTCCCTGCTGCTGGAGACTGCCTGTGAAGGACTCACACTCACAGTTTATGGAAAAACACTCTTTATTAATAGAAAATTGTGACAGCTGAAGGTTTGATAGTATCTGACTGCAAAAATGTATTCAAAGCAATGCACAGACAAGCTCCAATACCCAATAAAAGCATTCAGCCACAGAGTGTGGTTCTTACCCAGGAGGCATCCCTATGGGGGAGGAGACAGGTTCAGCTCATTGATGGATCCCAGAAATCATTACAATGGAGTCTTCCCTTACTTCTCCCCAGTCTCTACTTAGTTTTATACTATTTCTTCCTGTTTAGGTGGAGCTTGAGTCCCTTCAGTCATGCATACCTTGGTTACTACTGGTTAGTGCAACTCACTTTGCTCTTGAAGGTACAGTCAATAAAACATAGAGCATATGCACATTGAGGGGTGGTTGTACCTTGGAGGGGGTACCTTTGGGATGTAGGTGTGTGCTAATATTACGATTAGGTTATAATGAACCAAGTTCATCTGAGGAGAGTGATTTCACCACAGCTGCTGCCTTGGCAGCAATACATCTCCTCCTCTCTCCCCTGGCTGACAGGTGTTATGGGGTTTATCAGCTACACAGCATCACTGAGTTCCTCTCCCTATGAGGATTCCAACAGAGCCTTGGCCGTGGTGTCTCCACTCTGCTCCATTCTCCATTCCATCCCTCTTAGCAGGCCTATGGTTGCAGATTGTGTGCACATGGAATCACCATGGGATAGGTTTCCAGTGTGCCAACCACATTCCATCCAGGGAGAAGCAGCTGTATTTTACCCGATAATTTCTGTGCTTTTATGACTTCTGTTATGATGTGAATATAACCTCTCATTTTCCTATAATTTTACCCCCAGCCATCTTTCCACTTTAATTAGTAAGGCATCCTTAAAAACCAGCTAAATCTGGGAGCAGCGAGCTTCACAGCCCTTTCATACAGGGCTTGTACCAGGCAGACCTTATAGAAAGGCTTGACTAGGATATAGCTTTGATATTTCAGTATGCCATATTAAGTAACTTTCAGAGCTTCTATTATTACTTAACTTGTGAGAGTATTTACTGAGTCTTTATTAGAAGTAGGTTTCCAGGCTTCTCTGCTTTTATCTTGCCGCCTACAGTATTTAGTGTAGACTAACTTGGGATTTTTTTTGGCTTTATTCTCTAAGTGATCCAGTACTAACAATGAGTCCATGATGATCAATTTAATTTAATTTATGTTTTGTCATAAACTGTTACCTTCTTGACTTGTCTGTGTAATATGCAGCCTCACTCAAAAGAGCTGTTGGATACATTTTCAATTGCTTTATGTGAGTCATTGTTCTAGAGGGAGCTTTTATTATGGATTGAATACCAAGGATGATACATTTACATGTATAAGATCAGATACATGCTCTATTAGATTTAGACCTGTTTCCTAGGTGTGCATATATTCACAAATATACATTTGCATTAGTATGCATACAGACTCACAGGGTCTTGGAGACAGAAGGATAAGAAGGAAACATTGGGATGTTGCCAAGAGGAACTACAGTATCTTTAGTCTGGTTATTATTCATTATTTATTCTTCTTGCTGCATATGACAAGGTTGTTCACACAGGGTTGTCCCTATCCTTGCATAGTCACTTAGGCTGCTTGCCTTTGTTCCATGCTAAAGCTGGAACACTTCAAGCACAGGACGTGAGGGAGGAGGAGGAGGAGGAAAGGTTGACTCTGGACATGCTGAAATGTCAAAAAAACCCCATCTAAAATAAAAAGCTGAATACCTACCAGCAGAAGAAACTATATTTAACCTCCTGCAAGTACATGAGCAACTAATCAGGAAATAACCAAGAACATGGTACAGGGAGAGCAGTTTATAAACAGGTGAGACTGGACCACAATAATTAGAAAAGTAGACCAGATCTAATTGGAGACCTTCCTGCTAGAGCCATATAAGTTAGGATTAAGGTGTGTGTGTTTGCTTGTCTGTTTCTGGCAACTGTTTTATGTTGCTGAGGCAGGCAGGACAAGCTGCTCAAGCATAAGGTCTTGGTGCATCTTGCCCTAGGTTGCCATCTGCAGCATGTGTGGACATCTCTGAGTCAGTCACACTGAGCTCCAGCTATATAGCCAAGGCATTTTTGAGTTCGTTTTATCTGCTGCTTTTAGGTATCTGCTTTAAGATGAATGGTGCTGTGTCTTGCCCTCTCCTCTCCACTTCCTTCAGTGAGGACCCTGCTCCTAGGGATACCTGCAGCACATGCTGAAGATGTCTGTGTTGGATCAAATGGCTTTCAACTCAGCTTCAGGAGCTGGCTGTGCTTCCTTTTGCCCTCAGTAAGCATGAGGTTAGCTAGCTGCCAGCACTATAAAGATTTGGATTAGGATGATTTACCTTGCATTTGCAGTAGGATACGCCTGCACATGTGGCTGGTCACTACTGTTTTGCTGAGGGAAGCTGTCACGTGCGATGCAGTGATCCTGACAGGAAAAGTGCTTCCATTACTACTTTCTCTGCTATGTGAGTGAATACCAGCCAATGTGACAAAGCAGCTTAGATTTTTCACTGGTATAAGCTAAGCCTCTGACAGGAGTTGGCCCTGTAGTTGTCTGTGTGCAGGCTCAGATCTGGGACCCGTGGAAGCACTGGGGCAGGAATCTGCTGGGATGGTCCCAGGGGAATAAAATAACATCAGACATGAGATGGGTGAGGGATGAGGGGTAGAGTCCTTCAGAGAGTAAGTCAGAACACACAGTGTAAACTTGCTCCCCAGAGTTAACTCCACAGGAAACTGCAATTTTGAATGTCTAAAGTTTGATCCTGGCAACCACGTACACCTGAGAGCAAATGTAACTGATAAACACACTCAAGTAAACCAAATTGTCATTACTTGATTTAAATTATAAAGTGAAGTAAAAAAATGTAATTTCAAGTTAGTTTCTGATTGCTATGTTTTGCTATGTTGAACTCTGCCAATACATTTTTTTTTCATGTTCAAGTTCATCTTTTTCACTTCATCTGCTTGGGAAACTGTAACATAAAAATGGAACAAGGACAAACTTCATTTAAAAAACAAGCTGTGTTTCACATCTACTGTCAGTGACAATAGCCAGCTTTTCATGTGTGATTCTGATAGCATCAAAATGAGAAAGCCTGGCAGTGATGCCCTATTTGGTAATTTTAGAAGGAGGTTTTGGAGCTTACTTTGGGCTTTCTGAACTATTTGAATTATTTACTGGCAGCCACAGGCGAGTGGCATTTTACAGTGTGCTAAAACCAAGCTTTGATATCTGAAAATAGCTCCTTTGCTACAGTGCTTGTCTTCCTTGATTCTCACATTAGCTGTATATTTATCATAGCTGAGTGATAAATAGTAAGATTCTGCTGTTTTATATGCAGTGAAACGACAAGGTCAGTTTTAATTAAGCTGAGATCAAGCCCAGTCTGTATTGCACACTTCTGATTAGGTTACTTCAAATTAACATAAGTTTTTGGAGACTTCACTGAAGTCAGTGGTGTTAAACACCAGCTGTGCTGGCAGATAAGCGTGGGATATAAGAAGGGGATAGAATTCACACTGAAATTAGCACTTGGCACAATATAATTCTCTGATTGCAAACTATGCGAAGTTGCCTGCGCTAATTGGTTGATTTTATTTGAAGCAGATGTTGTTAGCTTTCCCACTAATGATCTGGAGAGAAATTTTTTTGAAAGAAATGCCATGTTAGGTTCTCTGCAGTATAATAAGCTAATTACAACTTTAAGTACTTGCAGTAATTAGCACAATGTGTATAAAGTGGTCCTGATCTTTTCACCCTGCTGTATTATTGTTAGGACATGTGAAAAACAAAAAAAAGAGAGCTAGCAGGATTTAGTTTCCCCAATCTAGCTTTTTGTTTTCCCAGACTTTTATATTAAGGAGATAATGAGCTAGACTTCTATCCTTATTTTTAAGCACACCAAAAAGTTGTAAACCTTTCTCCTGTTTCACTCAACTCTCTTCTCTAAATCAAATCTGTTTAGTTTTATCTATGTCCATTGAGGTAAAGCCTTCCAGCATCTTAAAAATCCCATTAGTAAACAGTTCTGTACAGTGATGGAGTATTTGTTCTCTATTAACTTATTTAATCACTTGCCCGTGGATTACCAAGATCTAAAGTATATCTGACCTATAGAAAGAAAATAAACAAACCCACCCTGGAAACTTCCTTCTTTCAAGAGCAATTGTGCTCCTTGTGGTTTGTACTGTCAGCGATTAAAAACTGCTGGTAGTTTGCAAAACAGATACAAGACCCAGCAAGTGATCCTGCCTGCAGAAAGAAGGAAAACCAAAATGAGTTATATAAAAATAGTGAATCAGATATTATGCTCCTAATCCCTTCTGAAATTCAGTGTGACTGTTGCAGATGGTGGGTACACTCCAGAAATGGCTGTTCTGAGAATATAATTTAATGAATATTTCAGTTTAGCTAGTGGTCTCCTGACATGGTTTGATGTAACTTGCTCTTCAGAAACCTTCACCAGCTATTTACACTGAAGATGCTTTCACTTCCTGGGAGAAGTGACTGGAAGCAGGATAGAACCATTTGCACAAATATGGTCATATTTTCCAGTTCCATGTTTTTGTGGGCTGAGGGATTACACACTCAACTGTCTTGGACATGTTATGCCATTTCAAGAATGCTTCTGTGGCCCCAGCCACTTGTGTGACACACATATGCTGCCACAGACTGGTGCCATAAGGCATCTCCTTGCCACCACCTGAGAGAAGGGTTGGGGGACTGTTCCTTTGGGTTTGTTTTCTGGGAAAATGATTTACTGCCTGCAACTGCAAGGGCAGACCTTTCCAGGCAGCAGGAGCCTTCAACAGTCATTTTGTGGGGGGCTGTGGACAGAGGCCTGTTTGGGTGGCCTGAGCTGTGCTGTTTGCAGCCCTTGCTCCGTCCCGAGTGACTGCTCGTGAAGACTGGCACAGCAACAAAGAGGGGACAAAGTACAAAGCCCACAAAGTCTTCTGGGCTGGCATGTGCAGGGATGTCCATGACACTTGGGGGGTAGAGCAGGAGGGAGCTGTTGATGGAACCAGGCAGTTTGACTGGACTCTTGCTGTCTGGAAAGATCCTCTCTGACAAAGTGCTTCAGGCCCTAATGTTTCTTCCTTAGGTCCTTTTAACTGCAAGTCATGTTTGTGAACAGTCCCTTGGTGCAGAACAGAAGAGTTTCAACCCATCAAGTTTTCTCCTTTTTTTCCCTTTTCCTTTTCTATAATGAATTTCAAAAAAAATAAGTCTTTTGCAATTAGGGCCTGAGTTGAATATCTACCTCTCTGTAAAGTGCGCGTAAAGAAGATATTCAAAAACAAATCTGGTATTTAGCATGGCATATTTCACTGAGATATATTCCTGGGTTAGCAAAAATGACACAAACTTTAAAATATTCATTTACTTCCATCAAACCTTCTCCTTTTAAATAAACTGGAAAATCTACATCTTGAGAATGTGGGTGAAAAAACGAAATATTTGTCATCATGGCGGTGGTGAGCTTTAAGGAAAACTCATTAATTAGTACTAAATCATCACTCAAACCATAACTTGATTTCTGTAAATCCTTGAGAGCAAATTAATTACTTTTATTGCCTTGGGCAAATCTTCTAGCTGTGGGTTTAAGCTAAAGCAAACATGCTACTTCCCCTCAGTCTGAAGAATTGGCAAGTAAAGATTCTTTGTTATTTTAATCTCATGATTCAATCTCCTGCTGCATTAATTTGGTGATTTGACTAATTGGTGGTTTAACCTATTATTAATGTTCCTCCATTAATTTCCTGATGCAATTTTAATGACATCTTGATGTCACTATTGAATTAAAGTCTGTTTCGTCTAAGAAAAAAAAGAAAAGTAAAGCAGTAGTTTTAGATGTTGTTATCTATTTGCTGAATTTTAATGTCTGTCTTAATTCTAATAAAAGTCTGTATGTTTTTAAGATAGCAGATTAGGCTTTAATCCTGAATAAAGCAATTAATTTTCCCAAGAATTTCTGTGGTTTTAACTGAAATAGAGTCAGTTACTCTGTTCCTAGGTCCTACTCCAAGGGTGGCATGCAATGCATGTAAAAGTCTCCACGTGAAAAAGCAACTTCTGGGTCAAGTGGTGGTGACCATTATTGTTCCCTCTGGACTATAGAGAGGCAACAAAGCAGAAACTGAGTTCTTGGCTTTGCTACAACTCATCCTACGTCTCCACATAATTCTCTTTATTTGGTTGTGCCTCACTGTCTGCTCTTGACCAATTTAAATGGGGATCTCTCTTCATTCCCTTCACTTTTTACATGTTTCATCTGTTTGTAATGTAAATTGTCAGAGCAGAGACAATTTTCCACCTTCATTTATGATCTCAACAGTTTTGGTTGGCATCTTGAAGGGCTGTACAATGCACATCAGTAACAGCAGCTGTGTAATTAAACCCGGGAAATACCAGATATGGTTATTTATAAACAGAAACTAACAGAAAGAGTGACTCTACTGCTTCTGGAGCCTTGCAACTCCTCTTCTGAATCATGCCTGCATCTCACCCAATCTGATGCAGAGAAGCACAAGATGTGAAATGCCATGAGGTGAACAGTCATCTTGTTTTCTAATTTATTTAGCGGTGTAGTGCAGCTTGCAGGGGGATGAGCTTGCAGCCTGGCCAGCAACAGATGTGGTGACAATGTGTGTCTGGCCACGCAGAACACACGGGAAACATCTCCACATCCCAGTCCCTCGTCCCTCTTTGGCTGAAGAGACACTAAGGTCAAGGCACTGTTACCTAGCAACTAATGAGAGCTGATTAATCCATTTGTGGGCGTCACAGGCTGCAGCGACGTGTGGGAGCTTGTGCCTGCTTCTACTATTCATGTAGTGGCAGGAAAAGCAAGTACCAATAGCATCAGTACAGCATCAGTAATGCTGACAACGGCATCATCAGATGGTTGGAATTACAGCCAAAACTGACTGTCCATTTTCAATGCTAGCATCAGATTTTGAATTTCTAACTTTCATTATTGTTTCTTTGAAGTCTTGGTAGAGATGGGATTTATATGTGAAGGAAATCAGATTGTAGATACAGGGCAATTTGGTTTTTCCAGAAAAGCAAACTGTTTGCTTTCCAGTGGACTCCCTATGAAAGCAAAGCTCCCCCAAAGCTTCAATGTATATTCCACAAATGCCTAATCAAACTAAGAGAAAGTGAAACTTTTCTGAAACCAATTCTTTTGAGTTTTAAGGGCCCATGAAGGGTTAAATAAAAATAGGGCATTTTATAATGCATTTGCTTGCTGTCTGCACCACATGCTCCAGAAGGGCAGTACCTCACCCTGTCAATGTCTAATGAACTGTGCAGTTCCATATGATTTATCATTGCTGGTGTTCCACCAGGAATGATCAATAATATAGTCTATATAATTTCTTTTTTACTTCCAAATGCACCCAGCAGGGTAGAGAAACTTTTATTAAATTGTTGGAAAAAAGTAGAAATACTTTCCATATTTTAACAGAGAAGACCTTAGCAGACTTGGTTTGCATTTTAAAGGCTTAAAGTCAAAAGCAAAACTGTCTTTCACATATACTTTGCTTATTTTTAAATAAATAATCTCCTGAAAAATATTAAGACTTTATATGTGAGAAACAGACTTTAAAGTGAATAGTTTTAACAGAGGAGATAAAACTTTAAAGAATGTATTTTTCACAGTTCAGTTTAGACAAGAAAGCCAGAAAAGCAAACTCCCAGAGGGTCCAAGACCAGCAACAAGCAGCAAGTTTGGCTGAGACTCAGAAGAAGTAAAATGTTGGTTTTTTTCATGCTCTTCCTCTTCCCACTCCCTTGAATGCCTTGCATGAGACCTTCCATTTTCAGGCATTAGTTTTACATTTTTTCACCAGCTTAAGGATGTAATGGAAAGCGAAATTATCTCCCCTGAAATGACCAAATTGTTTTGCAGACAGAAGTGAAGGAAGAAGGCCAATTCTCTTGCTGTAACCAGGCCAATCTGAGGTATAACACATTTTTTTGCCTGTCCCTATCATGATTGCTTACCCTTCTCAATCTTGTTTATTCTGAGAAAATTGTGCTGGAGAAATTTCCTTCTGATTCATGATTAGACACAAAAGGAAATGTGGACTGTCTTACTCACTCATTCAATTTCCTTTGTGCTAGGCTGTTACCAATACTTATGCTTTCCAGCCAGATGTTCCTGAGAAGCTCTTTCTTGTGTGCTATATTCAAACTCCCTAAATAACACAGTGAGCAGCAGTTTGCCCCTTGACCAAGGGTGCTTTGGAGCTGGAAATGTGTGGTCTGATTTGCTTTTCTGAATCTCTGCAAGCTGTGTAGGAAATGGCTGATGCTGGCTGAGGAACATCTGATAATGCCTGCTGCACAGACCTTGCAAAGGAGCAAGGACCTCAGACCACAACATCAGAAAATGTCAGTCAGAGTATGGGGGCACACCAGGCTGTCTTCTGCAAGTGTATTTTAGCCCTAATTTATCTCTGAAGCTTGGGAGGGGCAGCTGAATGGTCAAAAGTATGAGGATATACAGCAGGTTTTTCAAGCAAGCTAAGATGCCCTTTACATGTTGTTTGAACACCCTTACCCTCCTCTCCTACCTCTCCACAGCTGTCTCCATAACTCTCCATAACATATAGCAAACATGGCAGAATGGCCTTTAAAGCCTTTACAAGAAGGAAGAAGCTCCCCCACTGTAACTCCCACTAAATTTAATGTGTGGTTTTTTTTTTTTTAATTTTTATTTTTAAGAGTAGAAAAGAAGGGGAAAGAAGTTTCAGTTTTGTTCCTGATTTATTGAACGACTTGTTTTGGAAGGGACCCTAAAGACCATCTAGTTCCAATATACAAGGGGACATATACCCGAGAGACAACTGTGTATATGCTGTTTGGCACATTTTACTCTCTTACCTTCCACAGCACAGAAACGTTGCTGGAGGCACAAAAAAGGTGTTTAAAACCCCAGCTCTTAGACAAACCTTGTTGGGGGGAGCAGGGCGTGGATGACAAAAGAGATATGACAAGCCTGGACTGTGTTGTGTAATTAGATTTTTTTCTTCACAGGTTATTTATATGCCCTTGCTCACTTCTTTCCTGTGTCCAGGCCTGCCTCTCTCTGTGGTCTTCAGAGCTTAATCATCTCACCCAAGCTCTCCAGTTCTCCACCATGAACTGATGCTCCTCTCCATCTTCAGAAGTGGGAGAGGGGTAAAGCAGTCCCACACTGTGAGCATTCAGAAGCTGCTTGCAAAGAATTTGGCTTCCAATTTACAAAGATCCATGACCACTTTCAACCTGTTCGAAGGTAATTTAAACATACCAACAAAGGAAAAAGAGAGTATATTAAGAACATCTTCTGTCTGTGCTCTGGGAGTTGCAGGGCAACTGGAGAGTTGCAAGCAAATGGAGAGCTGTGGGCAGTGCCTGGCCCGTTGTGTTTCCCACTTGGGAAGAGGTAAAAAGGTCAAAGCTGTGGAGGAGGACGATGGGGAGTAGGGTGCTCCACAGTTAACATAGGGAATAAATTTCTGTTAGAAGCAAAACTAGAACTCCAGATTTTCACCCTAATTTAATCTTACAACAAATTTTAAAGTGTTGCCATCTGAGGCCCTGAGTTCCAGAAAAAGCAAAAGAATCAGAATTCAAAAGTTTTTGTAGCTCTTACTAACAGGTTGTTAACTTGAATTAAATATCTCCTTAGGCCTCAGTTATCCGTACAAGTAACAGAACAAAGTTTCTTCTACAACATCTTCTCAGGACATACATCAATTTCATAGGTGGCATGAGAGAGTTTAAAATTGGACTGAAGAAGGATAGCAGCACTTTAGTTGTCCAACATGTGACTTACACTAAGAGCCCTCTCTTCCCAAACAAGCTGGATTCTGGTCTATGCCTGTCTGGGGTATGTATTTGCTGTCTGAGGTTGCTTGGTGCTCCAGTTACACATTTGACAGCTTTCTTAAGTGTTCTTCAGCTATTTTTCCTCTTCTGTCAATGTCTGCTAAGAATAATGCTCAGAACAGCTTACACAAGCACAGAGCAGGCCCATTTCCTACTTAGAAGAGTGCACTGGTAAAGGTCACTTTATTTTTCAAATGGCTTGGAGTTGGTCCTTAGCCTTACGTTGCTGGAAGCAATGTTTCAGGCTGGGCCATTTCAGCAGGAATCTGAAGTTTCCACACTGAGCTGTTACAAGCAAAGGAAGGACTTGCTTCTTTCCTGGGGAATTAGAATTACCCTATCTTAACAGGCAAGAGAAGTCTTCACCATGGACTAGAAGGGGATCACCAAAGCCTGTGGTGAAGACAGAGTTTAAATGATGGGCATACAGGGCATTGCTCCTTGTTATGCCAACAGAAACTTACTCTGAGTTTGGAGAGCCATCAGCTTCTCCTGAGTCATCTCAGACCACCACAGTATGCACCTCCAGCTCCCTCTACCACTCCCACAAGCTGAGTACCTACCAAAACTTGTCGGGACTAACATAGTGTGTGTATTGTCTGGGATGATCCCACTCACCACATGACAGGTGTGGTCTCTCTGTTGTGTTATTCTGCTTTCTTGCAAGACTCCTCTTTTGCTCTGTGTTTGTACTGTACATCTTCCTCAAAACCTCGGTCTGTAAAACAAAAATAACAGCTTTGTTTTACTGACAGGGCAGCTGGTAGGTTTTTTAACCACAGTCTGCTTTTATTGAATGCCAGTCACTGATACGACTTCATCTAAGTTTGTCTTCCTTCTCAGCACTGCAATCTGTTTTGCTTTGTACAATATTGATAATTTTTTAGGAAAGGGAGCCAAAATCAATTAAAACCAAACAATTTTTGACACTTTTGGCTTTCTGCAGCGGTATTCGTTAATCACATGTTCATAAATACTCTAACATACGGGTCAAAAAGATGACATTATAATTTAATGCACTTGGGAAAAATAAATTTCAAAGGTCTGCTGGAGAGGTTTTGCCATAGCTCTCTTCCTGCAGTCTGTTATAGGATGCATAAACCTGTGACCTTTTTTGTACAAAATTACACTATATCTCCTCTGTCTAAAGCTGGATAATTACAAGGTTACATAGTCCCTTGGCAGGTTGAAGAAAAGGTTACTCTCATTTCCTTCCAAAGGCTTTGGAGTAATGCTGTGTGCTGGAAAGGTGTACAGTCATTTAATGCAGTGTGAATGGAGAGGAGGGATGGTGTCTCTTGCCATTGCTGCTCAGTTACTAACGGAATGACAACCCTGAATTTATGTTTTAGTTAGCACTGTCATTCTCCTTACACACACAGCATCCTGTATGCTGGTTTGTTTGCAGGGATTAGCTGGAGCCACTGCTCAGTGATTCCTACCAACATCTCCCGGGTGCAGCCAGCAGTTTCTTCAGGATTTACACTGTAATATTTTTAGTGGGCTGCCTAAGACTGATTGGGAAGAGAAACTTCGGAATGCGAAACTGTACAGTGCAGTCACACTGGATGTCTGCCAGATGGCAGAAAAAGGAATCAAAGTCTGCCTGAGTAATCAGTGGGATTGGGCCTGGGAATTTCCTTTGATCTGCATCTTGGAGGTGTACCCCATCCTTTTGCCTTCAGCATCAAAGCTGAAACCTAATGATGACTATGCAAGGGATAACTTTACCCAGCACAGGCATAGTCACTTCAAAGGGTGCCAGACAGACTTGAGGACTCAAGCTGAGTCTGGTGCTTTGCTCCAGACCTGATCCTGACCAAAACAATAATGTGAAAAACTGGGGAGTGAGTTGTCCATGCTTGTCTCCACGGAGAAATCTGTCACAGAATGGTGAGCAGACTACAGGCACCTGTGTGCTGCTGAACAGCTGGCAAAGGCACAGGTATGTGTTCACACAGTTCACAGGCACCGTTCACAACTGTGAACTTTTGGATGGGAAATGAATAGGAAGTGATGGATGTAGCAACAGCTGTAGATAGAAAAATGTGTACACATATTAAATGCTGCTGCAAATCACAAAAGCAGAAAGTTAAAGTTAAAAGGCCTTTAAATTCATCAGTGCACCCACAGCCAATTCAATTGATCCCTCTGTTACAACAATGCCAGCCACCATATATGATGGATTCCTCATTATGATGTATGATGTTACCAAACTTTGCTGCCATGAAGAAGGTGGCTCTGTCTGAAGCCTGGACTCCCTGTCCCTCTTCTTTATCTTGCCCCTGCATGAAGGCTGGTGAGCTCACAGAACTAGTTTTGTGAAAGACAAGAAATACCCCAAAGAGTCTGCAGCTATTACATCCAACCTACAGCAGACTAGAATATCATGGAGCACCTGTGACAGTCCTGTGAGTGCTGAATTCATTTCTGGGCAGACCTGGCTGCCCTTTACTCTGAGGTTGTGACAAAACTACTGGTCTGTATGAATCAGCATGCCAGGCAGCATTCTGTGCTCTGCTGTGGTCCTAAGGTCTTGAAATACTGTTTAACACTTAATGAAATTATCAAGATTAATAATTAGAAATGCTTGGAAAGCATTAGGAAAAAAGAGAAAAAAAATTAGAAAGAAAAAAAGAAATGAAAACATTATTTCCCTGGAGATTTTCTTGGTATTTTCTTCTCATGACCCATCACCTATCCTGTAGTGAAGTCAAGGTAGTGGTGCCCTGCAGTAAGGGGGATGCCCACTGGATGTCATGATTGCTCCACAAAAGTGTGAACACAATGTAATTTATCTAGCAGTCAAAATGTTATTCCTGAGAGGAAGCAATTTTAGAAAGTACATTTTGTGTAGTTATTCTCTTTCTCTGTTTCAGCCCCGCATCTATACACACACATAAATCCTCAGATTTCTTGAACTGTGCAGAGTCAGTAAGCCATAGCTAAACCCCTGTGTCTGTGAGGTTTATATGCAAATTGTGTGGAAACAAAAAATGACTGAAAGTTATTCAAATAAATTACATAGGAAAAGACTCTTGTCACTGATTTTAGAAAAAGTCAGTCACCCACATAACTTTGAAAATCACGGTCTTATTGCCACAATTAATGAGAGAGAGGTAGAGTCTGTAATTGCAATCAAATAGATTCAATCACTTAATTCAGTGATTAATGAGATCAAGAAACTGTATGTGGGTCATCTCAGCTTTAGATGCCTGCACTGCCTATAGGTTCTTTACAGAGGAAAAGAAAATAAGAAATGAAACAAACAAAAAAAATATACTATTACTCTGCCAAAAAACTCTTCTCCAACCATCTGAATTCATAGTACATGGAAAATATGACTGCAAATGCCTACATTCTGCAAAGTCAGTAGTGGCTAGCTCTTGTTTTAATTTACTATTTAAATGTATTAAACATGAAAGGAATCTTGTTAAATGTCATAATCATAATGACAATCCAAATGAAATTAACTAGAATAGTCAATTAGATTCAGAGGCCAAGCAGGAAGTAAAATGAGTCATGGGGAAAGGAGGATCCCCCAGACTCCACACAGCGTGGATTACAGTCTTAAATGTCATGTGGAAATGAATACAGTGCTAATGTTCTTATAGTCAAGGGTAGGTTATTTTCTCAGTCTCCACAAAGCAAGCTTTTATTTTTTCTTGAAGGGTTAGGCAAACCTGTGGACTAGGTAAACCCAGAAACTGTGCAGCAGTATGGTGCTACCTGAATTGCAAGCACACAAAGCCTGTTTGGATGAACAATGAATTTGCAGACATGAGGCTGACAGATATCCAGAAATCATGATTCATACAATCATAAAATGTTTTAGTTTGGAAAAGGCTTGTAGGGTCACCAAGTCCAGCTGTTAACCCAGCACGGCCAAATCTACCACTAAACCATGTCCCCAAGTGCCACATCCACACGTTTTTTGGACACTTCCAGGGATGGTGACTCCATCAGTTCCCTGGACAGCCTGTTTCAACTGACAACCATTTTTGTGAAGAAAATTTTTCATAATTCCCTGTCTAAATCTCCTGTGGTGCAACTTAAGGCTGGTTCCCCTTGTCCTATTGTTTGTTACTTGGGAGAAGAGACTGCCCCCCATCTCACTGCAACCTCCTTTCAGGCACTTGTAGAGAGCAATAAGGTCCCCCCCCGAGCTTCCTTTTCTCCAGGCTAAACATCCCCAGCTCCCTCAGCTGCTCCTCATAAGACTCATTCTCCAGACCCTTCACCAGTTCCATTGCCCTCCCCCGGACATGTTCCAGCACCTCAATGTCTCCCTTGTAGGGTGGGGCTGAAAACTGCACACAGGATTTGAGGTACAGCGCCATAGGTTCTGAGTATAGGGAGACAATAATTTCCCTGCCACACTGTTTCTGATAGAGCCCTCTTATTTTCAGTATCAAAATAGCTGATACTCACATGTGACCAGAAGGCATAAATGAAGTGAAAAGAAATGCATTTGTGAACAGGATAAATAAATTGTTATGTAGCAGAGAAAATTTAGTCCTTTTCCTCTCGGTCTCTGGCCTTATTTTTCTGAAATGTTGATGGAGGCTGTTCCATGATAATCTTCTGTGGTAGGCATAGATTTACCATGCCTACCAACACTGCCATCTCCAGTAACAGCACTTAGAGAGCTCAACAACATATATTTTCCTTATTGGTCCACCTCACATAGTTGTATGTTGCAATTTTTATGGACTGTCCAGGTACATATTCTTTAATCAAAGATATTTCTCAAGATCAGCTTTTTGGTTTGCATTCTATTGTCTCATATATTCAGCAAAGAACAACTTCAGATTATAATTATGTCTTTTCTATCACTTAGTCAACTAATATCTTGTGACTATTTGTTAGTAGGAGGAGGTCAGAGCAAAGGCACAAGATTAACTCATAGCTTGCAGAAAACTACTTCAGGGTGTCTAAATATAATTTAAGTATTATGTTAGTTAAAACAAGGAAAGGCCTTACAGTTTCAAAAGTATGCATCATATAAATGTTTTTCCTATCTTGTCCCCCTCTCCCATTAACTTGCAATTCATATTACATCTTCTCTGATCTTTGTCCCTTTTTTTTTTCTGTTTCAACATGAAAGATTATGAAGGACTAAATGAAAATAGCAGGTTCATCAAGTGAAAGTGACTCTTAAATGCTTACATTTTTGGTGGATGATTTATATTTTACAACACAGCTCTGGAGGGCACTAAAACCAGCATCAGTTGCTGTGCAGTTTAATGATTTGACTATTTTGCCTTTGCTTTGAACACAGCAGACGAGTTTGTCACAGGAAGCAGAAAGAAGCAGCTCAGCTGGGATGGCCCAGGCTTGAGGCAAAGACCTGTTGTCCTTCAAGATGCAGCTGATGGTCACAGTGTCTGTGCCTCTCAACAGCTCTGTCCCCTCATGGGTCTGCCCCATTTGATTTTGGATGGAGTGGTTGGGAAAGCTGTGGGTGAACAGTGGTTTTGTGCTATGCTGTAGTGATGTTTTCTGCTTGCTTTCATTCTCTTCCTCCTATTTCTTACTGTCTTTTTTGCGTTTCTGACTACTGAACATTGAGCTGACATTTCAGGAAATTATCCAGAGTTATTCTGAGACCTCTTTCATGAATTGTTAATGTAGAGCCCATCATTGCATATGTATAGTTAGGATCATTATTTTGCCATGTGCATTACTTTGCATTTATTGACATTGAATCTCTTCTGCCATTATTACTCCACCATGAGAGCTTTCTGCAAGTATTTGAGGTCAGTCTTATGTTTGATTTTTCTGAATGCTTTTTTAGCAGCTGAATATTTGCCACCTCACTAAAAGAGATTCATTGCATTAATAGTGATGAACAGACTTCTACAGTTCATTTATGAATAAAGCTGGCTGTAGCCTTGAAACTTACTCCCTGTGGGAGAACCTCCCTCCACTGTAAGAACTGACCAGCCACAATTTTTGACTGCTCAGCTTTTAAAGTAACCATTATTAATTAGTAGACTCTCTCTCTCTTTTCTTCCATGACAGCTTAATATCTTTAAGAGTGTTAAGTGTCCAAACTTTTCAAAAGCTTTTGGGAAATTCAGGTGTGTGATATAACCATGTCACTCCTCTCCACATGCTCACTGACTTCTTAATAGAGCATCTCTAGCTTTTGAAGTACCTCTTTCCCATGAAAAGCCATGTTGGATCTGACTTTTCTCCCATATATCTATTTGCTATTTATGACAAAACTACCACTATTCAGTTCACAGTGCCATTCAGGCTCAGTACACAGGAGCTGTCACCATCAGCACAGCTTTTAGAAATCATGGTCCCATGCTGTGCCTTTTCTTTCTCCTCTACAGATAACCTTCTAAACCAGAGATTAAATACCAAGCTTCACAGTTTAGAAGTGTTGTGCCTCTGCTCCTTCACCCTGGAGACCATCTGATCCTCTCAATTTCTTATGATTCTTTCAATTTCTTCATCACACTGTGGGTTGGGATTGTTCCCTGGTCTCATCCTCATGAGGAAAGGCTTTGGTGTCAGGAGTCCCATAGCTCCTGCAGGAGGGACACCCTGGGGAAGAATTAATTAGGCTTTTTTTCCTTTTGATTCATCTTCCCTGCATGCTCCTTTTAGATATAAGTAGGACTTTTCAGCTTGGCTTCTTCACTGCCAGATTTCCAGGTAAAGTTGCTTGGAAAAGGTAGTACTTTTTATTTTTTTTACTTTAAAAAATCTTTTTTCCTAGTTATTTAGACACATACAAGGTTTTACAGACAACTTTTTAACATTCAAGCTGTTTTTAAATTTTTCTCATTTAGGCCTTTTTATTTTTTTAAGGTTGCTTTTTACCTCTAATGGCAGCATTTTACTCTGCCATTGAACATTCTTGACTTTTACTGTGGTCAGATGGTAATCTTTTATCTTTTCTCATGGCAGTGCATTTTGAGTCTATAATGGGCAATCTGTAAAGAATTCCTACCTATGTTTTGTGCCTCTGTCAGTCCATTGAACTACCTGCTGTGTAGCCTTCTCATTCTCCCCTCTTTGAAATGAAATACTCCTAGGAGGTTGAATGAAATACTCCTAGGAGATTTCTGTACTTTGAGTATCTTTTTATGTACCTTGCAGTTACTACCCTAGGGTGGTTGTTTGATTGATGTCATGGGACAGCCCCTGTGCCTTGGGTTAAAATATTGACAAGAGAGAATTGGCGTGTCTGACCACTTGGCTCAAGAAGTCAGGCTTCATGCTGCTTAATAATCTGTCTGCAGCATTTTCCCCATGTATGAATTCTCCTAGGTCATAAGGGGCCAGACTCAACAATTTTTGCTACTCTTCCTAGGGTGGATTGACCCTGGCCAGCAGACAAATACCCACCCAACATTTTTCTTAATCTCCTGTCTCATGGGATTGGGGTGGGGGAGAGGAGAAACACAAGGAAGGTCAGAAGATGCATGGGTCAAGATAATGACAGTTTAACAGGGAGAGGAAAAGCTGAGTGCACAAGCAAAGCAAAAGGAGGAATTAATTCAGTACTTTCCACAGGCACACAGATGTGCAGTCATTCTGAGAAAAGCAGGTCCTCAGCATATGCAATTGTTTGTTTAGTAAGATGAACAATGTAACAACAAATGCCTTCCCTTTGTCCTTTCTTTCTTGAGCTTTTATTGGTGGGAATGCAGCCATATGGTGTGAAATATTCCTTAGGTCATTTCATGCCCGTGGTCCTGCCTGTGCCCTCTCTCAGCCTCTTGCCCGCTCCCAGCCTACTCACTTTGGGGAGAAGGAGGAGAGAGCTTTGACACTGTGCAAGCACTGTTTCAGCAGCAGCCCAAACACTCGTGTGTTATCAGGACTGCTTTAGCCACAAATCCAAAGCACAGCATCATACTGATTGCCGTGAACAAAGTTAAGTTCCTCCCAGCCAGACCCAGTACTGTCTCCACCCCTCACTGCAGATCATTTGCATTTGCCTGGCAGGCGCTGATGTGTTGGCACCAGCCCCTGTGGGTTAACCTCTGTGCTGGCAGCTGGTTTGTTTCCACTGCCACCCCCACAGGGGGCTTGCCCATGGAGTCACTATGTGAGTAGAGCACTGGCCACTCTTCTCCAAGTCCAGCTGGATGTCCCTCGCTTCTGCAAATTTTCTTGGCCTTCTTTCTCCTTTGGTAGCTTTGATAACTTGTCACCTTAGACTCCACACAGCAGTTTTCCACTTTCCATGGCTTCCTGTAACAGCACAGGATCTGTTGGTAAACAACAGATTTGCACAGGATTGGAAGGATTTCTACATTGGGTAGAAATGTGTTTCAGTGTGTCTTCATGTGAGGAAAGGTTCCCAATATGAAGAGTAATGAGAATGAAACTGAGGAACTGAACTATACCTTTACACGCATCTCCTTCTTGGGGAGAAATTGCAGACTTTGATAGACAAGAAAGTCCCTCAGAAAGGGAAACACTTGTGCCATCAATATAAAGGCCAAGGAGTTCTGTATTCTCTGCAGCAAATCCTTGAATGCTGATTGCAATTCATGAGGCAAAACAGAACTGAGCAACCAGAAAACAGGTCAGGGATATAGTGTGGGGAATATAGGTTGTAGCTGTGTGTTGTACATGACTATATCAAGATCTACAATATCAGAGAGTGTGAGCATGGAGGGAAAGACACTTCTGCAAATACTGGGGTAACTGCTCTGCCTTGTCTGAAAGAGAGTGGAGCCCTGCAGACTGCCATATATGAAGTCCTGACACCTGGAAAATAATAGCTGGCAGCTCTTCTTTATCAGGCAGTTATTTGTGTATATATATATGTTTTTAAAGAATTGGAGCATTTTGTCCTTTTTCAGAGACAATCACTTGAAAGAGAATGTATTTGTCCAGACTGTAAGATCTGACTGCAACCTGGAATCAGCAGGCAGCCTTTCAGGTTTAGGAAAATCAGAATGTAGAGGTCATGTCTCTATTTTTTTGCCTTTATAGTTACAAAAGCACTTAATTTCTTTCACCCACCAAAATGGCTTCTGGCTGAAAAAGGCTGGTTATTACATGCTGAAGAATTGCTTTGGCTTTGGAAATAGGAAATTCAGTAATACTTAGCAAACATAAATCCACTCATCTGGACCACCAGAAGTGATTTAAGGCTACGTCCAGTGAAGGCAAGGAATACAACATGGGCAAGTAGATTTACCTTTTAAACATTATCCTTCAAACAGTCCAACTTATGAAGATATTTGCTATTTATATCATTACCAGAGGAGGGAAAGGAAAGGGAAAAAATACATTAAAATTATACATGAAAAGCAGGTCTGAGTGCAATTTAAACTTATTTCACCTAAATTAAAAAATAATTTCTTCTGACATAGGCACTTATAACAAATGTGGTGTGACTGTTAGGCCAGCGGATCACAAGTTTTGTAGCCAGCATGTGGGCATGTGGGGTATTTAGATGTTAGCTGATATCAGGAGAAGTGAGTGACAAATAGGGAGTGTCAGAACAGTATATTGACAGGTGTGGAAGTAAAGAAGAGGGCTGCTCTGCTGTACACCCATGTTTTGTTGGAATCTTTGCCTGTTGAACTAAACAGGAGAAGGCATGGGCTGAGCCTCTGAGAGCCAGCCATCCTCATTGATACACGGTTGGCTTTGCTTTAGCATCTGGATTTTTCTTTCCTTGCATACACTTTATTGGCAAACAGAAAGCTTATCTTGGGCCTGAATACTCAGGTGAGACATTTGAAGTCTGGGCACTGCACTGTTGAGCTGAGCAATGCATTTTGAAAAGCAAGATCCTGGTACATCTTCCATCCTCCAAAACACATCATCCTCGCAAATGAGGGTAGGAAACTGATGTACCTTTGTAATATGGGAAAGTAAAACACAGAGAAGACACAGATATTTTATCCAAAACAAATGGGCTGAAGAACAAAATTGCTCATCAGAGTAATCAACTTTAAAGAGTCCTTTTCTTGATCTCAATCTTTGTTCACTTATTGTACTTAGGTAATTTTAAAGACATCAGTGTAACTATTTTATGCCTGCTCTCGTTAATTTTCTTTAAGTACAATAAAATAACATTTTATTGCTTGCACAATTCCCTGATCAATTGCATTTTCTTTGTCACACTTGCTTGGCAAGTAAAACTGCCTGAGCTGTGATGGTTGGGTAAATTAGTATCATTCACAAGCTCATTTTGCACTTTGGAGTGTCAAATGTTGTTTGACTAAGAAAACTTCTTCCCTGTTGTTGTTGTTGGATGTGGGAGGAAGGGAGAAGATAGGTAAATTTTTTTAATGGAAGAGTGAGACACACTTTTGAATGTCAGTTTTATTTATGTTGATAAAACCTGCAGACACAAATCAGCTTCTGACTGTGATTTCACTAGTGTGCCATTACTTCCCACATGGTCTAATGAATAAGCACAAAGGGAACATTAGGCCTGTTGATTTACATCTTATTTAACAAAACAAAAAATATTGGTGACAGTGTGCAATTCCAGAGAGAATGTTAAGAAAGAAAGAAACAACAGGCAGGAAGGAGGGTGGGGCTCTCAAACATTTGTGTTGCACAATGCCAGGGATTTAAATTAGGGGTGTCTCAGATTAACCTGTGAGGCAAGCTCTCTCTAGAAGTTCAATGCCTTGTTGTCAAGGTCTTGGGATCTGCAGGAGAGGATGGCAGCTCCCCTGCTGCCTGCCTGAGCTCTCTCCCTGCAAAGCCAGGGCATGGATGATGAGGGGGCACTGACTTGCTCCTCAGTCTCCAGCATTGTGGCCACAACGCAGCTCGAGGTGGCTGTGAGATCACCCTGGCAGCTGCTCCAGAGTCCTGTGCTTATGTGGCCTGAAGGGAGTAAGTTCAGAAACTTAAATTCCCTCATTAGCCTGTGGAAGGAGAGATACTAAACCTCTGTGAGTTTAACTGGCAAATACAGGTTAGATACTTGCCTTAGATGGAGTGACGATTTCCACAGAAGTAAAACAGATTTATCTTCCTACAAAGCTCAGTTTTGGACAACTTTAGGTTTATATGCTGACATCTGATATAGAGGCATTCTGTCTGGTGTCACACAGAGACGTAAGACTTATGGAATCTTATGGAAAATAAGATCCAAAATACTGGCCTGGAACACTTCCAACTGATGAAACACTGTGAGTACAGAGATGGGGGAGGCAGCCTTATGATTGTAGGATTATGATTGTGAAAACCCATATTTTTTATGCCACTGGCGCCTATCCTGACATAAATATTTGTTTTTAAAGCCAACTAACAGAGACAAAAAACATGCAACTGAAAAATTGGCAATTAACTATTGCATGTAGGTTAGAAGGGTTCAACTACATTTCCTTCTGTGCAGTCAAGGGTAATATTGGTTTGATGGAAAAAGGCAGAAAGATGTACTTATTAATGATTATCAAAGGGCAGAATTTTAGATCTTACAACTGACATGGGCTCCTGAAGTCTGCTAATTCAGCCATCTGAAGATTTGATCAAAGGCATTTAATGCGGAGATTGCTTAGCAAGATACAGATAATTAGATGAAGGCTACTAATAATTTACTTCTGCAACGTGTAACCTAGCACTGCTGTCTGAAAAGTGACATTTCCTGCAAATCCTGTGGTTTGTGTTTCTTGGTGTAACAGCCTAATGGTTAAATACCAAGTGCAGATCAGGCCAAGAACATGCCTTGTATTCTGCTTCACAGTAAATATAGATGGTTTAAGCTGGAGAACAGTGATGATGTAGGTTAAGAAGGGATAGATATCCTTTCAAAGAGACACAGTGCTCTTCACTGGCTGAAGAGATGCCTCAGTTTGTATGTCTGGAGCTAAGTGAGATGATTCCTGCAGCTAGCATGGGATTTAGCTGGGACAGAATTAACACAAATAGCTGTGCCTGCAGTTCTGTCACTGCCTCCTGTGGCTGCCACCTTCACATCAAATTCTGGGTCTTTCTCTTCTTTTTGCAGTGCCATGTGCTTCCCCAAGCCTTAGAGCTGAATGCCCTTAGAGCTGAAGGTCCCAGATGCCCCTGTCCTCTGGAGAAGACAGATCACCTCTGCATCCCCCAGAGTTCTCCTTCTGAGGCAGAGGGCAGGTTTTCCTCCACCAGGGTCTCTTGGGAATGGATTTGTGGGTTAGTTTTCCTTCCCACAGGAGCAGGAGGTCAAGTTGTCTGCTTGCTTCCTAAACAAGTACTCTGCTGACTGGATTACGAGGTAAGGCTCTACTCTTTAAGAGGCTTAGAAAGAGCTTGAGGGCATTTTCCAGGTGAGCTGCTGCTGCTGCTGCTGCTGCTGTTGCTGCTGCTGCTGTTGAAATCTGGCAGACTGTCACTGCTGCTCGTACGCAGACCTGAGCTCTACTGAGATGATTGTTTCTGTGAAGGTGTACGTGACACTTGGCATTCCTACTGGCGAAATCCTGTACTGGGGAAATTCTCTGAGTAGGAATGCAGGCATCCTGAGAAATTTAAATAAAAGTTAATTTAGGTAGAAGGTGGCCTGAGGTTTCAGATTCATACATCATGTAAATCTAACCCCTATTGTTCTATTGGTTTAAACATTCCCTTCCAAAATGTCTTAGTAAGTTATTAATTCGTTCTTAACTGTTTTTAACTGTAATATGAGGTGTGATTAAGCTTTGTCCATTTTTCTCCAAAAAATAGTTCTGTGCAAAAAATTCCAGTAAAATTATCCAAAGCAGCAGCAGTCCTCAGCCTTAATTGCAGCATTCATTACACACTTACACTATCATACAAGCTCCTTGGATTTAGTGAAACTCAAATATTTTTTTTTGTTCATAATTTTAACATGGATTCTGAGGGAAGCTTCTGTGGAGAGGCAGCAGGCTCTGAAATGAGCTATGGCTGTTGCTGAGCATTACAAAGCAGCTGAGAACTCCTCCTCCCAGTTCAGGCCCTGCTCATCTGCTGTCCTTGCTTGCTCTCAGAGGTCACCTCACAGACACCACTGCACTTCTCCAAGCTCTGAACCCACCTCTCAGGCCAGTGCCAAACAGGCAGACACTTTGCTGTGATCCAGAAACTGAATGAACCTTTTGTAGCTCCAGGAGGCTGGATCTTGCATGGTGCCCCATGGGTCAGACCCTGATCCTGAGGTGAGGAAGGAGAGAGGGGCATGAGTGCATCGCCAAAAACCTCAGGGTAACTGGGCTCGATGGCTGCATTTTTGTGGTGTCTACAGCTCCTCTGTCTGCCCTACGTCACCTGGGTGTGGCCTCTGGTCCAGGAAATGAAATGTTAGGAATTGGCATTATGGCTTTGTCTGTCTGCATGCAATAATCCCTGCAGTTCCCTGGTTACATGCTGGGGAAGGACCGGGGTACCCAGCACCCCCATCGTGCCTGCGTGGCTTTACTGGGAGCAAACCTGGCTAAGGACAGAGCGGGGGCTGAACAGGGGTGGGCTAAGGAGGAGGGGCCTGGGGAGGGCAGTGGTCCCACAACACTGCTATAGCCAGAGGATTCTGTATGACAGTGCAGCTACAGGATAAGCAGGTAGGATACGACTCTGTCTTAAATGTTCAAAGAAACAAAATCACATTTGGTGGACTAAGGTGGAAGTAAGGTAAGAGACAGGTCACAATGGATAGAAAATAAATGAAAGAAATCCAAGCTGGATTTATCAGTAATTAAAGACTAGAAGGGAAGGGGAAAGAATAATAATAATAATAATAATAATAATAATAATAATAATAATAATAATAATAATAATAATATAAAGCTGGCAAGCCAGAAATGGAGTAGAACATGAACTCTAGATAAGAGGAAAGCCAAAAATTGCAATGTTTTAAAACAAAACAGTAATAGTGGGAGACCTGCTGAGGACCCCAAATAATTCCTGTTTTAGAGGGATCTTAGTAGTTTCTGATGGATTACTATTTGGACCTGGCTAGTTCTAAATCAGCATGTCTTGCTTCCAATTTTGTGATTGATATTCGTCTTCCATTCTGAAATAGGATAAAGATGGCAAAGTTTCTAGTTTCTGTGGAATGCTAGTCTATAACATTTGTTTCCTCTAGATTGATATATTTCAGGTGAATGTTTATGTTATTAATTTTTACAGTACCACAGGATGTAAGAAAACCTTCAACTATGTTAAAAATGAAATTAAATGAAAAATCAATTTTCAAACAAACCCCAAAATGTTCCCTTTAAAAATGATCTATTTTCCCTGCCCAAGCAAATGTTCACAGAAGAACTGTGTTTCTACAAAATATTTAATTTCAGCTTGCCAGCAGTGGAAATTTGCTTCATCAGGAGCTGACCAGCTTAGTTATTGATTCAATCAAGGAAAGAGCACAGAGGGAAAACCCAGTGACTGATTTACTACTGTCTTTTGCTCTTATGTATTCATTTGCACTTATGGACAGGAAGTGTAAAGCACACATACATACAAAAAACCAGGCCTGTGCAATTCATCATGCAGTTTAGATCCATGCACAACAGGTACAATTACATAAAGAACAAGGCAATAGGGAAGCAGGTACAATATTTGCGTTATCCCTGAATATGTAGAATTCATATAATTTGGCTTTAATTGTCCATGAACTATATCTGGTATTCATCTGTTTTGAGGTTTCATCTGCTTTCACCTTAATTGCTAAAGAGACATTACGTCTCAGCAAGCATAAAGGCCATTTTCATTGTCTGTTTTTAATAAGGAATAAAGTGCAAAAAAACCAAAAAGGAAATGCAATCCCTTTGGGAATAAAACCCCTCAGCAATTGAAAACCTCTCTGTGATTTGGGATATCCTGTGATACAGGATATGTCAACAGGGTAGGGAACTTCTTCCAACATTAGAGAAGGAGCAAGCTCTGCATTTGAATGCTCATGCATTTGAGCAAATAGATCGCACACGGTTCTCTGGATAAAAACAAAAGAAGAAATTAATTGCAAATTATATGGTGATAGCAATTCCTGTTGAGAACTCGACTGGATTTTCTTGTGTTTAGTAGCTCTCTATCCCACAGTGCCCTCATCTGAGATACAGGAAAGCCTGAAAATGATGAGAGGAGACACAAGCTCTCAAAGCCTTGCCAGTACATCGCTTCTCGGTGCTCTCTTGCTGCTCAGGGTGGGCTGCTTTAACCCAGAAGTGCAGACACAGAAACTGTTTCAGTAGGCATCTCTACAGAACCTATATTTGCTTTTCTTCCTTTTGCTAACTTTTCCGTCCTTTATTCCATATCAGAGAACTGTACTTTGCATTTTTAACTCTGATTGACTTAATTCCCGCTCACTGCTCCCTTTACTGTTAGGTCAGCCATCTCCATTGACATCCAAATTTTACTTTCACTGTCCCTTTCAGATCTCCAGCTTTCTCTCTTCAAGCCATGTAACACTGTCACTACAGCCACTTCGAATCTGTGAACTGACTGACAGCTTGCTAAACTGTTTCATGCACCATCTGAAAACATCCACACCTCTATCTTGGTTCTGGAAGCAGTAAAATGGCTTAAGTTAGAGGGCAGATCTGCTGGGGAAAGCTGCTCTGAACGTGCTAAACGTGATGTTCATGCAAATTGCAGGCATGGTGTTAATATCTGTGCAATTCCCAGGGCCCAGGCTGTCTCCAAGAATAAAAATGTGTGGCATCAGTTTGAGGTGATGCTGCTTGTTGGGGGCTGAGTACGCAATTGTGGAAGCTGAAGCACAGATCTGTGGATGTTGTATGTTTTACTGCCTCCTCAGACATGCAACCACAGCTCCCCTGAAGTCACCCTTGCTTTTGCATGAATTTGATGAGACTATGATAGCTGCTGTCCAGACTTGCCTTTGTCCTCACCATTGTGCATTTCTGCCTGCTTGCTCTCTGTCTATTCTGCCTATTTCTCCTCCTTCTGTAGTTCACGTCCTCATTCATGCCTGCTTAACCTTTCTCTGGCCAAATTCCTATTGTTGCCCACTAATATCCCTATTAACCATACTATCTTTTCTTTTTTTTTTATTGATGTCTTTCCTAACTCCCATCTTAATGTTACCCACTCCTGGCATACAGACTGCCACATGGACTGTCTGCCCTTTTCTACACTTGGATAAACTCAAGGGTGAATTAAATATACTTTTATAAGTACTTTTGTACTGGTAGGGGACCCTGATTGCTCCATTTTGCCCAGCAGTGTAGATTCTCCAGCCATTGCCTGGAATAATCACTGTGAGGTGGGTGGCATTAAGGGCTCCCTATGCAGTGGGTCAGCAGATGGCTGGCATGAGAGGGAGAGGTCAATTGAGGATTCAGTGGACAGTCTGGTAAGTCCTGCAGATCTGCAAGATGGGTAGTTTATAGATGTGTATGTTGGGGTGTCTTCTCAATTTGGATGTTAAACAGGAGGTATTCATGTTGCTTCACAGTCTGAGATGTGAATCTTGGCTGACTAAAGTCACCTTGATTTGAAGGTATTTTTACGTTTAGTCTTCTGTTCAGAAAACTGTGTTTCAAGTTCCAAGGCTTTTCACAGCAGTCATCTTTAAATAAATATATTTTCTAGTAAAAGCAGAAGACCAGCATCCCACATTTAGTCAAATATAACTTCATCCTACAGAAGTCAAAGGGATGCTGTCCAATGACATTGAAGATCACATGATAGCCATTAGTCAATATTTGCTATACAGTAATTTTCAGGTCCTTGTTCTATTGGTGCTGGAGTGAATTGGCTGGAACAGTTAGTTTAGCCATTATTTTAAAAGTATTTCTTGTTATTTTTCCACACCTCATGAATGTATTCAGACTAGTTTACAAATTTGTGTCAATTCTATTGTTTAAAGAGAAAAAAAATGTCAAAATAGCTTCAAATACCTTCCATTATGTTCTTTGTTGCTCTGCTGTGTTTCTGTCTCTATCTATATTTTATTATTAAGAAGGTCTGATTTTACTTTTATGATGTGAAGTCTGTCAAAACAATGCATTAAATAATTCTGAATCATTATTATCCAATACTGCATCTGTTGCTTTCTTTCTTAGTTTTTTCCCCTTACCTTACATGGTCCTGGATTGAAACCTGCTATTTCCTTAATATTATTCAGCTGTGTCTGAAATATTTTTTGTCCTACTTAGAATCCTTCAAACTATTGTGTTCACCATTCAAAGACCTTGAAGGGTCTTGCCTGTGGCTGTTCCAGGTGTCTGAACCACACAGAACTGGTCCTTACACTGGTTCTTTCAGTCAGTATTGAGAAGTTGGTCTGCAGCAGCTCTCGAGGGGTGTGGGCAGAAAGGTGGAGAAGGCCAAGTATTATGGAATGATTTTAGAAAGCATGCTATCCAAGGCCTCAGTATTTCATGGCCTGCACATTTTTTTTGGGAGGGATGAAGTAGTTGGGATGAGGTGTAGCCTGCAGTGGTTGCTTTAAGCCTTAGGAAGCCTGAGGATAGCTTTGCTCTGCAGGCTGTGGGATGCCCTATGGGACATCTACCAGTCAGTCATGAAGGAGTAGAAAGCACAAACAAAACATATGAGGCTTCCTAATTCTTCAACTCAGTCCCAAGAAAGTGTAGAGAACAAATATCTAATTTTAAAATGTTTGTTCAATTCAGAAAAGGCTGCAAAATATTGCCCCAAATTTTTACAAGCTTATGGGCTGGCATAAAATACAAAAAAAACCCAATCAAGCTGTACTTCAGGAAAAGGTCAAGGGCAAAGCCACAGGTTCCTTCAATGACAGGAACTGCCTTGTTGAAATACTAGGTGATCTTAGCAAGTGGAGTTTCCTCATCTTGCAGATGAGGGCAAAAATCTTCGTCCAGTGCTCTCATCATGCCAGGGAATTAGCTCTGAATTAGCTGTGAGTAGATAGACAGGGCACACAAATCCAAGACTCAGTGCCACCAGACTTAATGTAACCAAGACATGACTGTGCCAGTGCACCCACTGCAACAACTTGGGGGCAATGGGGTTTCAGAATAATGCAAGCTACTTCTCTCTGCAAAGCTGCTTACATCACTCATTGCAGAAACTATGTTGGCTGTGCCTGTTCCTTCTTCAGACTCTTTTCTAGTTTGTCTAAATGTGGTTTTCCTTAGGGTTGTTTAAGGTTTTGTCCTCTTTCTGCCTTCTATACGTAGTCACTTGCTTTGCCTTGAACAGCCTGTGTGTGCAAGGTGGCACTTAATATAGAAAAATCAAAAGCAGACGTGGACAATAAGTCAGTAACATCTGTGTTGGAAGACAGCATTAGGACTCAGAGTTACTTAATCATTACTTAACTTTGCTAGTCTTTTCTCCTGGGCAGCCCAGGAGTGGAGTAATTGCTTCAGGAAAACCTGAGATAGGCTGAAATTTGTCCTTTGAAATGCCAGTGTAGCTTGTAAACTGGTGGTCACTGTACTGGTGTGTGAAAATGTATGCATGTGTATATGTGGTCTTACATATTTCAAATTCAATTATTAAAATGTTCTCCTCTGTGTGATTTATAAATGGTGTTTCAACCAAGATCACATCATTCTGGAATGAGATGGAGCCGCAGAGACGAGAAAAGCTGTTTGTACAATCACCTCTGGTAAGAGCTGGGACCTGGCTGTGTCTCAGCACAACTTCCAGGGTGTTGCCCTAGCCAGTGAACTCTTCACTACATTGCAAAGGGTATTGCTGGTGCCTTCTGTTCATTTTGTGCTGCTGAGTGCTTAAAGGAGCAAACACTTCAGGTCCCAAGCAAACTCGGGACCTGCAGGGGAATAGCCAACTTGCCTTTAATTGCCTCACTTAGAAAAGAGACACAGAGCCTATTCTGTGAAATGCACAGGCATTTTATGGTAGAGCATTATCAGCTTGGGATTTCTTTTTGTAACTCTAGGGAGTTTTTAAAGTAACTGTAGGAGCTCTAGGAGCTTTCTTTCTGCCCACCACAGGTGAGAGTCCAGCTCCATTTGATCTGTTCACCTTTGGACTTATAGCTGTTACATTCCTGGATCCAGCTTTCATAGGGGTTGGACACAGGTGACTAGTTTGGATGCTTTCTCAGAGAGCAGAAACAGCATTAAACCTTTGCAGCCTGAGGAAAGGCCCAAGCATCAGGCAGCACTCCTCTTGTGTGAGCTGTGCAGAGGTGCTCAGTGGCTCTGGGGGAGCCATCAGGCTGCCTTACAGCACTGCTCCACAGGTTGCCTTGCCTGGAGGAGGGCTGGATTCCAAGCAGATATCCAGTACTTCTCTCTAGTTCCTTGTGCTGGAGGAGTGAGGCAGACATTGACATCTGACACCCTTTCCTCTGGAGGTCTCATTGGAATTCACTTCACAGAATAAGAAAATTAGCTACTTATTTCCAACAGGCTGAAATATTTTCTCCTCCTTCTTTTCCCTCCAACTAGGTGGTAACATTTTGATGCACTTGCAGACAAAGCAAAATGAGAAGGACTGGAGCCAGTACAGTACTGCTTGCAGTGCTGTAGTCAGAATCACAAAGGAGAAACTTCTGTGTTGTGTTCTACTGAAACCACATCACTGCCATCAGTTACTGCTGTTTCTAGTCAATATAAATGTGCAAAACATTGTGTAAACTCTTTAGATTTTGCAGATAGTTCCACAACGCCATTAATTCTTTCCGATTACCTGGGCAAGCACCTATTTACCTGATAAATAGGTAACAACATGATAAAGCATTAACCTTCCCCTGAAAAGTGATGGGAATGGAAAAAAAAATGGAAGGGGAATGCAGATATTTTTCCTTCTGAAAGCTGTTTTTTCTGAAAGACATTTGATATTTTTTATGCAGGACATAAAACAGGATTTCCATATTGAAAATATTTTTTTCACTCTATTTCTGAAACTTTGGCTATTTTTAGATCAAAAAACATAGAAGAACTCATATTACTAGAAAGATTCCTTGGCCTATTGAGTACTGAAGATGAAGCATTACAGCGAGGTATTTATTAATAAAGTCGGCATCTCTGTTGCCAACCTGATTTGCATTTGCAAATTGCACCAGATCTTCAGACCTTTAAGTTTGCTTGCTTCCAGAATGTTACTTCTTTTCTAAAGGGATGTGTAGTTTTAAGTGTATCCACTAATGTTGCTGTAGAGTTATTGTTTCTTATTGTAAACTTTCCTGTGTAGTCCAGGAATTTGGCCTTACCTCACAGAAGATTGTCCTCTGAAAGGCAGAGTTTGGGAAAAGAACCTGTTGTGAAACTCAAGTCTGTTAATAATCTTGGGCATAACTCATGAAGACTGAAGGCTGTGTCTTTCTAAAACCAACTCTAATGTTATGAATAATTGCCTCTTTGAATTCAAGGGAGGCTGGAAGTTCACTTTTAAGCTGTCTGAAGTGCTTCTTAGTACTCTACAATACAGCAGTAGAAATTGGGCAAGTACCCAGACAGGGAATGGAAATTTCATTCTGATATCTGACAGTATTGTGTAATTCATTCTTTCTTGACAATCTTTTGGCCTTTAAATTTCTGAACTGCCCATAAACCACAGAATTGTGCAGAAGTCTTAGAAGTTAATTTTGCAAAATATTAACCTATAAAGCTACCTTGAAATTCCTAGTCTTCTAAACATATTCATCCTCCTGGTAAAATAGAGGCTGGTGGCTGTTAGTATTTGATAAATGCTGTGTTTGCAGAGAGCATGGCCTCACACATGTAAAAATTACCATTGGCTTTAAGACATTCCTTAGAAATAGTAGCAATGTTCATATCTCTTTTCTTCCTAACTGAAACCTGATACCAGGCTAATGATAATTTACCATTGATGGATCTCTGTGGGGTGAGAATGTCATGCCCAGACACCTTAAATGGAGAGTCCCATGTGATCCCAATAAGGTAGGGCTGGGAAATACGCAGAATACAGACAAACCCAAGAGTGTTTCTACTTTGCTAACAGCTAAGTACCTGTGGCTGTTAAAAATAATCTTTCCTGGATACAAATTATAGCACCCCAGGAACAATTTAGATTTTTCTGAAAATTGGAAGGAGTGTATGAAAAATATGAATGAGGTCCTATAGGTATTTCAGGCTAAAAAGCTATATAGACCCCTCTAAATGAAGCATGCTGTGAATATGATTGTGGAAGCCACAACTCAGTGATGCACCTGGTTCCTTTCCCGTCTTTGTCCCTGTCAAGTGAACTGATGAAATGTCAGTTTTGGAATTGTTTTCTTCAGATACAGTGAGATTTCACATGATAATGTAATCATATATTAGAGACAAGAAAATCATGGCTAAGCATCTTCACATGAAATTGACACCTGGACTCCTCCACATCCTTCAGTGTGTCAGTATTGGATATGTATGCAATAATAAGTCATTGGCTTGTGCCAGAGTAAAACTAGTGTACTGGAATAAAGCTGGCCAGACTCTATAGAAATCAGGCAGATATACGGTTTTTCAAATTCCTTTCCTTGGGAGGTTTAGTTGTCTTAATGAGTAGAACTGGCCTTTCAGCTGTACAGAAATGATTTGAGTTGGAAAGCCACTATTCTTGCCCTTTCCAACAGCCTGTGTCACAGGCAAAGCCTTATGCCTTTTCTGCAGCAATGTCTGTGGTAGCTACAGTGGTAGCTGTGTTCCAGAAAGCAGACCTTGACATTTCTGTTTGTGAAAAAAGGATTGAATTGTGCTTACTTGGTCTCTGGCAAGAGCAAAGTGGACCTGAAGCATGCTGTATTTTAGAAAGGAAGAAAAGCACAATGAGTTTATTTAAAAGCAAGTGCATGTGCACACATATTTCTCTTTCCATCCAGGGGAGGTTAGACTTTCCTGCCACACAGTAGTATCAGAAAATATCATGAGGGTAGAGTGTATTGAAGTCACTTAGGTTTTAGGCATTGCATCTTAGAGCTAGATTTTTGCACCACAGGTATGAGAAAAATACTGCCTTAACTTTACTATTGCTCAGACATGACTACTAGTAAATGCTGGTGACCTTTCAGACAAAGGACAACATTCTGCAAGTAAAGGGAGAATGAAAAATAATGCTTTAATATATTAAGTATGCCATTGCTAAGGCAAAGAAGAAGCAAAAGGTGGAGATATATGTCCAGGTCAGAGTACTGACCTAGAATGAGATGAAGGTATACTTCCCAAAGTGTAGCAGTTTTCTTTTTTTTCCTCACCTTTTAAAAAATTGCTTTATTTCCAAGTGTTATACAAGCTTAGCAGAGGCTCTAACCTGAAATAGCGAAGAACAAATCTCACCCTGTGAAGAAATAGTTTTACTTTGCTGCAGCAGGTGTGTTGAGAACCCTGTCAGATGCTCATACATCAGGAACTGTGAGGGGACTGAGACAAAGTGTTTCCAAGACTGCAAGGAGACAACTAAAAAGAATGAGCTTTGTACAAATGTCTTGGAGGGAACTTTAATAAAAAAGGGAAGGATAAGTGGGCTTTTTCGAAAATGTGCAAGTCACTGACATGGATTTTTCTGCGCCCAGTGTATGATCATACATTTGCTTCTATCCTGCATATAAGGATATTTGCAAAAGCTGTTTAAAGAGAACTTATTAACAGGCTTTATACATATTGTGAACTGCATTCAGGAATACTGCAGCAGATCTGGGTATTCCCTGCTTGTGCACTACAGGAGACTTTTGTCCTGTGCTGGATATATTGGAGAAGGAATCACAGAGAGAGGGAAAGTTATTAAGAGCAGGTGCACCCAAAAAATTATTTTGAGGTTGCATGAGTAATGGTAGTAATATTTTAAAGGAAAGCAGTAAAACAATAAAAAAACAAAGGAAAAGAGTTGGAGAGGGATTCATGTGGGTTCTCTAGCTGAAGGGAAATTATCTCAGATGCAGGAATGGCTTTATTCCCTGGACACACCCCCTTTCTGTACAATGTCATAATTAATGTGAATTTTCTTAGGCAAAGTTTGTTTTTACAGTTTGAAAGAAAAAGAAAAAAGGAAAGAAAATGAAAAGCAGCAAGCCATTGTGAGGGTTAACAAACGTGAGTTGTGCCATTGAATCTCCAATTTGAGGTACATGCCATGTAAGAATTTTATTTTTGTCTAGCTGAAATGAAAACAGCTGACAATAAATTGCCTAGCTGGTCTCACAACACAGCCTCTGTGTTGGCAGAGGAAGGAGTGTGATGTTTGTGGCACATCCCTGCAGGGAGCATCAGAAACAGCTGAAGACTCCCATAGGACTTTCCAATATAACATGCAATACATTGGGGAGAAGAGCCTTTCCAGAACATTGTCTTTTACATGGAGACGTGAACAAATACCTTCATTAGGACTTGAGGCAAAGTCACAGCCGAGTCCTGATGTATTAGAAGGCTGCTAGGGAGCAAAATAAAAACCCAGAAGGTCAAGCTGCTACCTGACATGTAGGGAAACCTCTACCTCTCTTGCAGAGACTGGTGGCCTTTCTGAGTACTGCTGTGTTACTGAAGCTTGAACCATCATGCTGCCTCTGAGGACAAAAAATGCTTGCCCAGGCTATACAGTTGATGTGACTGTCAGATGTGTTGGGTGATTGATGATTGTTCAAGGTCTTTTTGTAAATTTGCCTTGTATCCTGGATGGTAAAGGAATAAGTTTGACAGTTACTGTGATTTTTTTAAACAGCATTCCTTGTCAGAAGTCAGACCTCTGCAGATTGCTTTCTGATCCTACTGAACAGCATGTCAAATATATTGCTGTTTTATGATCATCTTTCCACCTTCCCAATTCCAAAAGTTTCTGGGGAGAGTAAGGCTCATGAGCAGAGTGCTAATATAGCCCATAAATCGTGTTGATGGCAGTACAGTGCCTGAACATTCCCAGGGGAGAAGGTTTTACAGCCCTTACCAAAATCATTTGCTCTACATCAGGCACAATACCTACCATAATGACCATAGCTTGATTCCATGTGGCAGTTTATAGTTAGCTGCCATTCACTTTTATTTAATTTGTAGCAAGACTCAGAGGCGAGCAGGGCAGGCTTAGGAAGGCAGCATGCATCTCAGTGGGTTGACATTCACCAGTTTGTGTAGTCTGGACAAACTCCCACAGCTGTACCTGCAACTCAGGGTGTGCTGGTCCCAAGCTGCAGTGAGTACAAGTTTCACCCTTCTGTAGATTCTTCCCACCATCTGAACAAAAACTATCCAAGATGAAAGGGTTAAGCACACTAGTGCTTAATACTCTGTGCCAAAACAACAATCTTTTGCATGCCCAGCTCAGAGAAACAGTCCAAAATCCTCTGAATGCTGAGTAAGAGCATGATGAAACCAAAGTTCCACAGATGTCTTATTTTCATTAAGCATGGCACTCCAGCAAACCTCAGAGAATGAGTTTAAGGGACCATTGAACACACCTGGTATATCTCTCCTAACATAATATATGCAATTAAGATAAGTTTCTAAGCTTTGTCTACCTGCCAAGGCATAGTTAAGTGCCTGAGGATTAGATCCAAAAGAGGCAACATGCATAACCATTGATATGTTTCATGAGTGCTTAAGTTTTTAGCTTGTATATTTTTCAGATCCTGTACTGCATTAGTGTATAACTCTGAACTCCATATAGAGTGTTAGTAAGCTCTCTTCTTATTTTGGTCAGACAAAACAATCCTTCTAAGCCTGAGAACCTGGGACATCCTTGGCCTCAGGCCCTGAAAAGTATAAACAAAAGTGAATTGGGAGGAAGAGCAAACTGGGGGAATATGACTTCATTACCTGAATTACATTCCTATAATTGGAAAATTAACCCCTGATATGCAAATAGACCAAATTTATCTCCGTCTGTAAAACTTGTGACCATCATCTGTCTTGGGTGTAGCCTCTGAGAGGCTTTTGCACTGCCCAAGGTGCATCTATTGAAGGCCTTTAATAAATATCTACTTTAACTCTGTGTAGCCTCTGTTCTAGGTAGCTATTCCAAGCCATCAGTGCTATGGATAAATAAAGCAGGACTAATGGAAGAGGCCATAACCCAGAGCTACCCCACAGCTGGGTGTAGAGTGTCAAACTCACTTTGACTCTTCATTTAATTTGTTTACCAATATTTTCTTCCAGTAGAAATGAAAGATATAAATGGGACATAAGTGATTCTTGTCCCACATTTCAGTCTGTAATGTCTTAAATACTTGAGAAAACAGTAATTTCGTTAGCTCACACAGAAAAGAAATTATATGAGATGCTTGAAGACTGAATTAATGGGAATATTGCAAAAAGATCCCTTTAGGCAGAGATGGTAGCATTCATCACACCAGGGCTGGTGTGCTGGGTACCATGTAAAGGTGTAGGGAATGACACTTTGTCCCCCAAGTCCCAGTTATTGTCCTCCTCTAGTAATGTTAAGTGCAAGCCCAGTAGCCTGTTTGCATACTCTTTGATTGGTATCAATGTTTGTATTAGTATTCAAAAAACAACAAAGGGTATGTTAAAAATAGCAGAGATGACAGAAAGAGGGCAATTACTTGGTTGTGTGAATAGGAAGGATAATATTAAGTTACTGTGTAATTAAGGTTAGATCAAGGTGAAATAAAGATAGCAAACAAGGAAATTAGGGAAAGGTTACTCATTCTGGACCCAAACCTATCCCTGCTGAATTTAATGACAGGTTCACAGTGACCTCTGTGAAAGTGAGTAGGACTAGACTTGAGGTTAATTTAGACACATATTCATAAGGCAGTTTAGTGAAACTTGATAATGTATAATAGAAGGAAAAAACACAGAAAAATGTGAGGGAATTTATTGAACTGAGCTCTCATCTTGAAGCAGTTTGATAGCTGTTCTCACACATCATGCTGTATGCTTATTATAAGAGATGAAATGCATGGTTTTGTTTCATATTAGATTATTTATGGGATTTCTTCAGGGCAAATTGTTTCCAAAAGGCCTGAACCTGGATGTGTTCTGCCCCTGGTCACTCTCAGGCTGCATGGCTGCTTACCAGCAGGCTACCAGTGCTGTTTTCATGCTTGACTGGGAAACATTTGTGGCCTAAATCCCATTTTGTTTGCAGCTATCAGAAAATGCTGTGTTCTTTTACTGAACAGGCATGGAAGTTATTGATTTCTCCTCTGTGTTCATGGGGACATTTATTGGGGGTTGTTGGGACTGCCTGAAACAGTTAAAAAAATTGCGTGTGAGACAGAGAAGGAAACTAATTAAATCTTCAGAGAGGAAAAGGACTTAAATGATGAAAGATGGTGGTAAATTACTTAGCTAACAAATAGGTGCCTTGGAAATTGAACTACAAATTAGGTTATCTAATTTTTCACCACAAACCTAAGCAGCTCCATTAATATGATTTCCATCTTGTGATAATATTTCATGGCTCATCAGGAGCTTCCTGAGACACCTTAATGTCAGCTAGAAACAGTGGTAATACAAAGCTTTTGATTCCAGGTAAGGTGGATGACACTTTCCAAGAAAAGGACAATAAAAATGATGATGTTTTCATGTGTTGTTATGTTCATATTACCAAGGAAGATAGTGCTGTTTGTGTCAAGCCGAATAGAGCATTCAGTCATAATTTAGACAAACAAATTTGATCCCTTTACCATCATGCACGTTGTAAACATTACCAGGTGGGGCTGTGCTGAGGGGTTGTGATGTTCAATGGCCATGCTCCAGGCAGGCATCCTCTGAGGCAGGATTTGTTTCTTGACTGGTGCCTTCTGGCCTTTACCAACATCTTTGTAAGTGTTGGATCAGATTTTCCAGATTTCCCACCAACTGTCCTTGCGTCTACTAGCACTGCATAAAATCACTCACTTGAAGCACATGCTGCAGTTATTAGTGATTTGATTTTCTCATACGTGTATCGTGCTATGTTTCAGCATTAGTTCTGCAGTGAGAAAAATGCATATTGAATAGTGTGTTATCTCATTCCACCTGCCTGCACACTGATATTCAGCAACCTCATTTTCTAATATAGAGCTTATTTTTCTCTTCTTTAAAACATGACTTTAAATCAGGTTGTAGGTGAGAGAGCTGTTGTGAATTTATGGGAGACTTTTTTTCTGTCTGTTCCCAGAGCACCTTGCTACATCTTGTTTTGTGGTTAGTGCAATGTGTGTAAGTGGCAGAGACAGATGAGCAAACAAACATGGGTCTGCCTAGCCATAGCAATATAGAGTGCATGTTTGACAGAGGAGGAGGGAAATATAAATTTTCCTTTAGAGAGGTAACTTCAACATTTACATGATTTTTGATTTCATCCCCCTTCTCCTCCCTGCTTTCTTTCCAAGTGATTAATCAGAGAAGTAATCCAGTTGTTATTTTGCACTATCAGATGTGGCAGTATTTAGCTGTGGCAAATGACATCATGTCTAATGTGTGGCATTTTAAAGAATTACTGCATTTTATATCAAATTGAGCAGGTTGTGTGGCCTCCATCATAGGTACAGATAAGGGCAGCAAATCAGATCCAAATCCTGTGACAACTTTTTTGCCAATTTCAGACAAGGAATGTGCATTTGTTTGCTTCCAATAGTTTCTGTCTTGTCAGATGACATTTTGAAGCTCAGGAACAGCAGATCAGATTAAAGGCCTGAAGAAAAATAGTTCAGCAATATTGCAGAAGCAGTTCTTTCTTTTCCTATCAGCCCACCAGTGCTTCCTACCAAGCCACTCATTTGGGCAGGACCCTGCAGAGGCTTGGCAGGGGAGCTGCAAAAGCAGGCTGACTCTTTACCAGTGATGTTCCTTCAAGCTGTGGAAATGGAAATTTTCCCCTTTTGATTCTAACTCTATATGAACTATGTATCATCCATAAGGTGATGTACAATGTCTAGTTGCAGGACCCAGTTTCTTCATTGTTATGACACTGCTTTCCCTGTGGCTAAACAAAAGTGATAATGTCTGTTTTTTTTAAATTCTACAGATCATCCTTAAAATAACTGAAACCTACACACTGATTTAGGAGCTTGTATCTCATTATGTCTATAGGATATAATATCAGGATACTCAGAGGTAATAAGCTTTGAGTCCTAGTGACTTGGACAGGAGGACCTGCAGTTAAACTGCTTAGAGGTGGATTTTAAAATTGGATTTAGATGCCTAAATATGCAGATGGTTTCTCATTGCCTTTTGCAACAAGCACTATGAAAAGGTACCCTGCAGGATTTAATTCTCCTAGATGTGTGCATCTGAAAGTTTACTTTTAAAAATCTGCTTTGAGGCCTTTTGAAAATATTACCCCATGAGAGTGTCCATGGGCTGTATCTTGAGAACTTTAAATGCAATATGGACTTCAGGCTCCTTCTGTAGGAGGTTTACAAAGGTTTTGGCCTTTGTCACAGATGTGCAGGGGATCTGATTGAGTCTGCTTTCATCTTCCTGAGGTGTGCATGCTTTTGGGGAAGGAGAGGGATAACTGGTAACACAGTGAAAGTGCATTTGTTCATACATGCGAATGATTATTCATGGAATATTTTTGCTTCGTTGGCTGCCTTCATCAAGTATCCACCCACCTACAGTAAGTGGACTCAGAATGTCACAAAAATAAGGGCTCTAATGGTTAACACACTGAAGGCTGGATTCAGATGAAGATCTGAATAACAGGTCTTTAATAACATTGCATTCAAAGTCAGCCAGCAAGACCGTCACAGGATTGGATCTGATGTCTATATGGACACAAGAATTAAAAAATCCCACCATACTGAGTAGAAAACCCACTAGAAATGGGAAAAAAGAAAATGTGATATCCAGCACAGGTATGATTTAAAAAGTGATTATTGTTGGGTACCTGAAGGCACATACTTTTGGGTAGATAAAACATTTATAAGAGAGTCTTCCTTTTAAGAGCAGCTCTGACCTTACAATTAAATGGCAAAAATCATTATTTTCTTCCTACTTCTTTTTGAGAAAAGAAAATCTTCACCTCATCTCCTACTTCAAGATCCTCCTACTGCCGTGCCTTCTATCTGTCTTCATTTACTTTTCTGTACAGAAGAATTAGCCTTGTAGAAGGGCACTTTTTAAAAAAGTGCAGTGTGGTTCCTTGGTACATCAACGCTTGTTGAATTCTTGCTGGTTATATCAGGTGAAAAATGTTGATGGTGTCTGTACTTCATCTCAATGGGAGTAGGATGATAAATTTATTTTTTGTCAAATACATTCTTTAATATGTTGCATTTTGTGTGGTTGACTATTCTGATAAAATCAATTTAATTAACTATCATGATGTGACAGAACATATTCAGGCAGTGTCATTCATTTCAAAAGAATAATAATTTCAACTAAAGACAAGTTGCCAACCATTCTAATGCGGTATCTCAACATCAGCAGGATTTCATGTTAATGATCAAAATGAGATTTCAGGGCTTCTAAAAAATCATGATTATAAGCCAAGATATTGTATTAATACCAGGGTACACTGTCACTATTTAGTCACCAGATCATCAGTATTTTAAACATATTCTTATTAGTTCCTCTGTGTGTGTAAGTTGGAAAAGGGAAACAAATTACCTTGTGCTCAGCTTGTTATTCAGAGAAGTTTCTGTGGGGAGGCAGGTGGTGTCCTTACAGCGCATCTCAGGCTTTGTGGGGTGCAGGTTTCCTATGAACAAATAAGCAGTGGTGTATGCAGCTCACCAGAGCTTACATTGATGTACTGTGCTATCACTCCATATTATTATAGTGTGAGGCTGAATATCAGCAGGGTCTATTACAACAATGGATAATTAAAGTACTTCTTGACTTTCCACAAGATTTAAATTCAGGATGAAGGAAGGGGAGGCATAGTTTGTGAGAGAAACACAGAATGAAAGTGAGAGGATTATGCTTCAGCAGCCTTTGTGATAAAATACTATAATTAGTTTCAGTAAAATCCCGTAATAGTTTTTTGTGCTTTGCAGAAAACCAAGTGGCAGACAGATAAAACAGATTACTTTACTCAGGGCAATTAGCATGCTATTTCAAGGATCTGACTATGTTTCCCCACGACTGCAAAGATCATGTCCTATTTTTCCAAGAACTTTATGTTCATGAAAATCTCATCCATTTTAAACCTATCATTGTGTACATGGAGCTGCCACATCTGTGAGCACAGCCTGCATTGCAGGGACAGCCCAGGAGATAAGGAGTTCTGGGACCACATTGAGGGGAGGGGGAATTCGTAACACTTGCTGCTTACTCATCTGAAATAAACCCCCAGAGTCACTGTTGTGTGCCTGGCTCTCTGACATGTAGCACAGGGAAAACATTTGGGCATTATAGCCCTGCACTCTTGTGCTGCACCAGCAGATCTAGGTGAAGTTGTGCACTGCAGTTTTAAATGTTCACAATTTCGTGGCCGTTTCTTGATAGTGACCCCATCAGAAAGGCAAAATTATTTCTTGGCAAATTAGTGCAAAGATTTCAAACTAACCAGAAAGAGTGGTGAAAAATGTGTTTTCAAATTTTTTTCTTTCGATTTAAAAGACTTCTCAAGTTTGTGTTTCAAGAAGGCACTTGTCTTGTTAAAGAGTGGCTTAATGAGTAATTCAGGCATTAAAAAAAGATAATAAAAAAGAAAATTTGAACCTATATGGTACAGAAAAATTGCACTTGAAATTGCTATTGAGATTGAAATTACTATTGAGAACACATCTTAATGCATGGTCATCATTACTTCAGGCTAAATTTAAACAAAATTATGCAAAGCATGAAGATCATCAAATTTACAAATGAGAAGTTTAGTTTCTTTTTTTGAAGAGAAAGCCTTTGTTACTGCATTGAGACCAAGGGAAGTATACTGGTATAAAATGTAGGAATGGCATAGAAAGAAGCAGCATGTTGTCTGGCCAGACTTTGTCCAAGGACACCAGCTTTCCTCAATTAATCTGCCTGGCTATGATAAAAGGGAAGAATGTGATTTTCACACCAATTTCTGCAAGAACCCAAACTTCATTCCTGAGCTGTAGAAGTACTGCATTTTAATTAGGCTTGGTGGTGTTCAACATGTCTTTTTACTGAATATTGGTTGTTAAAGTCAAAGCTTATTCTGGTTTTCATTTATAGACTGCTTCAGACTCCTCCTGTGTCACTTCTGGACCTTCAACCCAGCTACTTAATTTCAGGTTTGGCCATCCAGCTGTTTTAAATCACAAATTATAGCTTGTGCAGCTGGGATGAAACCTAGTGCTGGCATCCCAAAGAAGAAATTTCATTGATATGAGCACACAATTTTCATAACTCATTTTATTAGTATCATTGCTTCTAGGCTGCATCAATTGGATTGATATTATTGGATATTGAGTGAGACTTTGCCCATCAATTCATTTATTCCCTCTGCCAGACAGAGTGAAGGAGACTTTACTGGTCTAAGGTAGAGACACCAATAATTGAATTGTTAAATATTCAGATTTATTAGCAGCAATCAGAAGAAGAATTGAATTGTTTTAATCATGATCTCTTCCCATTACTCACCTTCTCTTACTACCAGTGACTAATGGAGGTAAGAAAAGAAAAGAACCTAATGGGGATATCTTGAAACAGGATGAGTTGGAGGAGGCTAATGGCATGCTTGTGATTCTGACAAGAAAATATCAACACTCAGCCTGTTTGGATAATGGGGGTGGGGGCAACCTATGGGCTGCAGATGGTGACTCTAGTGAATGTTTGTAAATGGCTTTTAGTAAGGAAAAAACAGGAGAGAAAACAGTTAATTACAGTTTACACTGTTATTGTCCTGTGTGGAAGTTAAACTTGGATCCTCTTACACCCCTGACAATATCAAACTTTTGTAATTGGAAGGATGCACCTAGAATGAACTCAGACTCCTGAACAGCCTAGCTGATTGACAAGTTTGCCATGAGAAAAAAAAAAAGAGAAAAAGAAATGTGAACAGAAATTATTTATCTTTGATGAAGGAACACACTTGGGGTTTGTGTAACAAGGCCAGAAATCCTTTTGGGCTTAAATGTATTCAAATGGCCAGAGACAGCTGATAAGTGCTTGAGAATCTCAGCTATTCTGACTAAAATAATTTCCTGAGGTAAAGTCACTGTGATCCACTTGATATCTTTAATGGGGATAAAATGTGAATATAAATTGAGGCAAAGAAAACTGTAGAAAGCAAAATTCCTCAGTAGCACAGAGGCTGCATGGTCTATGGGACAGCTGATCACACACAGCTTTACATGGATATGTGAACTTATTGGTGGGAATGATAAAGGGGCACATTTGAAAATGATTCATTGGACTTTTCTTGGTGATGACACCTTTACTGCCTATTGATCAGCTTGCTCTGCCAGATGGAAGGTGGTGCTACAAATGCACTGCCACATTATATAAGCAAACATAAACAACATAAATTTATGTTTGCTTAAAATTGCAGGCAGGAAGAATGTTAGTTTTGTCTTTTTATTCCTGCCCAAGAATGCATGTAACTTTCTGCAATAATTTTGATATAAATGTTCAGATACACATCTGGTGAAAGTAATTAATATCCATCTATTTAGTTCTGTCAAGTTTCCAGCCAACCTGGTGGTCAACACTGCTATTGTCACATATATGTATTTCTATTCATGAACAGGAGTTACAGCAAGGCTACCTAAAAACTTCTGTTACTTCATCAATTTAAAAAAAAAAAAGTTTATGACAGGAAAGAAAAAGAAGCATTTTTTGCCTGAGAATAATAATGGAGACTCACATGCTAAACACACCTCATGTGGGCAGAAGGAAGCTCCCAGAAAGTTTCTCAACATTTGAGCCTGAGTCTCACTTTCAAATTGAAAAGATCATCCTTTAGTAAGAGTGAACCATTTATCTTTTAAAGTTCAATTCTAAATGATTGCAAAAATGATATCATGGGTATTGGGATAATTTTCAGTAATGAGAAACCTCATGTGCTCAATTCCTAAATAAAACTAACTGTCTCTTCTATCAGCTAGCTTTAACACATAACTTGAGAAGATGAAAGTCATCTTCTCAAGAGGATGGTTTCCTTCATGTTCACAGTTTACTAACAATAATGTACTTATCTGGGCCTTAGCAATTCTGTTTGGGATGTGCAAAATGGATTAAAACCCATATCACTCCCCTGTAACATAATGGACTCCGCAGTGCTAACAAGAAGTAGTAAAGGTAATAAAAGTATATTTCAGGCAATAAAGCAAACAGATACCACTCCTGAGTACACAATAGGAGCAGATGGCTGTAATAAGACAAACAGTTTGCACAGACACTTTCAGAGAAAAAAAATAAAATTCCTTTTTGGTCCTGATTTCTGCCCTATATCGAAACACCATTAGTCACACAAAAGTGGCTGTGGCTTTCCCACAGAGGCTCAAGCTAAACTATTTTCTAGGGTACTGAACTATTTTCTATTAAAGTTTTGTTTTTTAAAGGAAAACAAAATATTAAATGAAAGTATACATAGTATGAAAAGCATCTGCATAGCTCAGAAACTTGTTATTAAAAAGAAAAAGAGCCCCAAAGCTAAAATGTTTTAGATGAAAAAATGAAGTCTTTCTGTTGATGCACTTTGCTGGGATCTTGTGGGATTTAATTTTGCTTCATCTTGTACTCTTTTTTCCCCATGCATTTAAAATCTCAGTTAAGCCACATCTCTCCTGCAGACCAGGAGCTCTCCTGGGAGAGGTTGTACATCACAGAAGAGGTAGTCTGGTTGGAAAGCCAGTCTTGTAGGGGAAAAATGGAAATTGGAGAAGTCTGAATCAAAGTTGCAGTGAGGCATTGCAACTGCATTTTCAAATTGTGTTATTTCAGCTTTGACTACATTTTTAATAGTTTTTTTTTTGCTACACATGGACAGTCAGTTTTGTAATGCAAGGAAGGCTATACCAGATGATAATGAAAACTCACTTCTAATATTTTTGGGGGGTGAGAAGAAGAGAAAAGGAAAATAACTTCTACTGAGCTCTGGCTATGATAGCAGATGCCTCCTCTGGAGAGTTAGGACCATTGCCTGATCCTGCCCTGATGGTTACATGCCCTGGCATCCCTGGCATTCCTCCTTCATCCAGTTATTCTGAGGCATAGCATAAACATGTGACCATGAAGATTTGGCCTGAAACAGGAGAAATTAATTTCTTCCCCTGTCTCTTGATATTTCTACCAGTTGACTTAAATTGTCAACACTTTGGGAATTCAGCTTTCTTGAGCCCTAGGTTCCCAGGCAATGAAGAAGGAAAGTTGTGCACAAAAGAAAGTTTCAAACTTTTAAATTGGTTTTGTCTGGCTGTAAAAGAGCACTTAATGTTTGTATCTGTTACATCTTTTTAAGTAGTCCTGAGGGCACCTGTAAATTAAAGGATGATTGGAAGAAATAATAACATGATGAGGAAATAGGGGAGAGAGAGTGTTAAACTATCCTTTGAAGTGTCAGTAATTAAAAATAATTACAGTTCATGACTTGCACTGATTGTAGAAGGAGTGTGATGCTATAGGGAAATAATGTGAAACAATAAGGTAGGAAATATAGGAAATAATACCAGAGGTTATTAGAATTTTTTTTGCCTCACTGGCTATTTGAATATTTCCAAAGGAACTTTGAGAAGTTTTTTATAAGTGGTTAAATTTTTGAATCAGTAAGTTTGTTTTGGGTGGTTTTTTCTTCCAATAATAAAAAAATTAAGCTCAATAAAAGGCAGGAATAATTTTTATTTCTAAAAAAAGGACAAAAGAATATCTTATATTACTTTTTAATGCTCTTAATGCCCAGAAGACCTGTCCCTTGCATGTTTATGTTCTATGAAAGGAACAATAGATTGACCAGTAACATCTGATTTACAAATATCCCTTGCTTACTTACCTTTTAGAAGGATAGAAGGTAGTTATGAAGAGTGGACTTCCAAGAGAGAAAGAGACAGCTGCTGAAAACAGAGGTGCATAGGTGCATAACGAGGAGCAAGAAAAATTAAATTAAAAAAAAAAAGTGGGTTCTTTCAGGCTGTGAGAGCAATGCAGCACCTTCAGTAATCTGATTCCTGGGCACAGACAATTAAAATGTCACCTTCCCAGTGCTGGTGTGAGACATCAGTACACCCTGTTTAAACATTTTGCTTTTTTACACAGTATAGTCACTAAGTCAGGTCTTGAGTATGAAAAAGAACATGTCTATTTGGTATGTCACAACAATTGAGATGGATACCTGTTCCACAGATAATTTTGGAGTGATTTTTGATGTTAGAAGGATGTAGCTCTCCTCCTTCCTCAGCAAGAACCAGGCTGACAAGACTGGAGTGACTTTTGGCCTCCTTCTCTGGAGGAATCAATATTTAATTACTTTATAAAAGATGGAAGATTCTTTTCACAGAAAGAAATAAGAATTCTCCTGGAACTCCTCTAATGGTGAGTAGGTACCCTCTGGCATGTGCTGTTTGAATCTGGAGGCGTGAGGTAGATCCGCGTCTCCTATGCAGTGGTGTAACCAGTGCCAGGGATTGGAGGGTCCAGTAACTTATTATTTTGGCTTGAGAAGTGGGAATAAACTCTTCTTGATTTTTAGGAAGGCTTTCAACTCCTCAGCCCTACATTTGTGTCTTATTTCTCATGTCACTGAAGGCCCTTTAGGATCAAGTGTCATTTCATTGCCATGGCTGAAGCTGTGACTCTGGAAGGAGAGAGGGAAGAACTGACTGAGTCAGAAACAGAGAGGCTAAACTGGGCTGTGTCCTGCTGATTCTTGTTTGGGCTAGCACTTGGCACTGTAACCACTGCAGGAAATATGCAGGCAGGGTTATCTGGTGGCCTCAGTCCAGGTGAGCGCCCCAGTGCTCAGCTGAGAATCACTTGTTCCAGTGATTCTCCTGCAGTGGGAAGGATTAAGCAGCTCCCCTGGAGGCAGGTCCTGAGCATTCCCTGCTATGAAACCACAAACCAAGACCTGGGAGGCATGAAGTGCCCTACCTGCCCATGCTGTGTGCCTCTGGTGTGTCATGCAGAGAGCAGGCTGGGGCAGCCAGCAGCACTTTCCTCTGAGCTGCAGCCTGAGGGACTCCCATAGCTCTGGTGGCCTGGAGCTACTGGTGGGGAAGGACATGCTCATATTTTGCTGGCCTGAAGTAAGAAAGCATTAGACCCTTTACTTTGAGACAATCAAACCAGAGTTTTCTCAGGATGTGGAGGAGGGAAGAACAAAGTGTGAAAACAAACTTCGGGCTTCATTGTCCCCCCTCTTCACTTTCAGAATCAATCTTAAAGGTGCAAAAACTCATTTTCTAAGCTACACAGACAAATGGGGATAACAAGCCTCATAAAGTCAACCCAGGACAACTCAGGCTTAGCAATACTTGCTTGAAACCCAGAATGCTTGAAATTTGAAATACTTGGATATCCATGGACTTCTGGCTGTCAGCCCCAGAGAGGGGCGGAGCAGCGAGGGCAGGGACAAGAAGGATTAAGTCTTTTGAGCAGCTTCTTTCCCCTGGTATCAGAGAGGTGGTGTGTAGGTAGAAAGATAAATATTTGTGTTTTGTGAGTCAGCTGCACCTGTGGTGGATAAAGGGCTCAATAAATCCTCTAGGCTGTCCAATAAAAAAACCAGTGTTTCATGCTTGTGTGACATCACAAATATTTGCCAGGTCCACCTGGAGGTCATCGGTATGCACTTGTGCCCTTCAGCCTCTTGTTTCCAGCTAGGATTTAGCCAGTGCCTTTGCTCTGCCTTATCAGTGCTCATTTTCATCATGCAGCAACTTGTGGCTGGAAACCTGCTTCCCTTCGGCTAAACAGCTTCCCTGTCTCCTTCATTACACATGGCACTACCGTGCTATGGGGTTGACAAATACCAACAGGAAAAAGATGTTTAAACAAACATTTACTATCTGGAAAGGCTGGGATGAAAGCCTTTTCTTGCAGGACACAGATTTAGGCAAAATATGAAGATGTTTCCTGTGCACATTAGATTATGCCAACACACGTATTGTAAATATAGGTCACCCACTGTTATTTGATATTTACTTGGAGAGGTGGTGGCTCTCCTCACATATGAGGTAGTGACCTCAGGTCAGGAGACAGTATGAATGTAAAGGGCAATATCTCTGCAGTAAATATTTCTTCTATCAGGAATTGTTTATTCAGAGTAACAGGAATATTTCTGAATTGTTATCCTGACTTGATGTTCTGTGACATCTGGTTGTTGTCCAACAATGATATGCCTTTACCAGTAATGAGGAATATAAATCTTTATTACCCATACAGACATGCCTGCGTGTCATGAGAACCCTCTGTAGTTCTTGTCACTTGCAGAGTAACACTATCTTACATAAGAAATGTATATTTTTGTCTATTTTTTTACTCATACCTTTCTGTTACAGGAAGTATTAAACTGAAGCAATGGATTCGTTTTCTGGTACACCTATTCCTCCCTTATCTAGTCACTCAGGTGATCAGTAACTTCAGGTGCCTTTTGTGTCTCTAAACATTTTTACTACAAGGTGTGGACTTCTTCTATTTCTGAATTTAAAACAGAAAGGGAAAAAAAAAGAGATATCTCTGTGTCACACATTAATGAAAACTTTCAAATAGAACTGTTTAAATCTCATTTTCACCTTTCTGTATGAATTTCCCGTTGTTGCCAGCTCCTTCAACAGTTCTTATTATCCTGGAGGTTTCTTGAAGCTCCAGTCAGAGGATTAGTTTGATTTTGTAGAGAAGTCTAACTTTTACCAACAGCAATAATAACAATAATTTAAAAGAAAGAAGAAAAGGGAATTTGTGGTGTCTGTAACTAACTAAAAAACCTCAGGCACTAAATGAACAAATGGAATGAAAGGGGAAAAAATTTTAAAAATTCTTCTGCTTCTTTTTCACTTGCAAGTTTATAAGCAAAAGCAATATTTTATCTCTTTTTGATCTTGATGCATCCTTTTTGAATGTTCCAGATTGCGAGAATTACATCCTGACTTCCCCGAAAGTTAATATAATTATCAATTCTAAAAGCTGAGGATGCATTTTCTAGGCAACACACAGTTTCAGCTAGCTAAGAAAAAGGGAGAAGCTGATCCTGTATCCAGTGCTGTATGGAGGCATTTTTTGGGATTTCTTAGCACTGGGAAAGAGGAATAAAATCCAGATTTAAAGTTGCCATTGAACTGTTACTTGCAACAGTACATCCTAATGATGCTTACAGGGTATTTTCATTCACCTTCTTGGGAAAGAAGTAATTTACAAGTCCTAACATGCACATGCTGATTATACATGCTGGTTCACACAGTTTAATATATATCAAAATCAATGGGCATTGGAACAGATAGCTTGTAAAACTTGGCATGAACTTAATGACTCGAGTGGTTTAAAAACGGGATAAATTTATTAAAACTTCAGAACAATTAAGTTTAGCTCCTTTTTCGTTAAGCATCTGCTCTGATCACAGTAAAGTGGTCCAAGAAGTTACTGTATAGATTTCCTTTGAAAAAAGGTATTGTGATTCCAGCTGCTGGCACACAGTGAGTTCTGAAGCTCTCACATCTGGTGCGTGCAGCACATCAGGGGCGCTCCCTCCCAGTTACCCTGCAGCATCCTCTGCCCCGCTGCAGGTACAGGTGTGGCACTGACAGTCACAGCCTGAACTTGGCTGCATTTCCTACTTTTGGGCATCAGTTCAGAGGACACCAAGACCTTTCAAAAGCTGAACAAATCAGAGTGCCAGTGGAACAGTAACTGAGCACATACGCAGGCACTTCAATATCAGTGACCTGCTTTAGAGCACCTGCGGTGCCTGCTGAATTCAGCAAGAATAATCTTAAGAGGTTAGGCTACTAATTCTTGTGAAAAAGCAAAACTCTATTATTTTAGGCTTCTAAGATACAGTCCAAGCCTAACAAATACCTTATAGATCTCACTTAGGGGTCAGAAGGTTCAGATAGTACTGAGGTGATGCCCTTACTACTGCACAGCCACCCAGCCATCCTTATTGTTTATTCATCATTGCTTTAAACTTGTATTTCCCTAAAGTAGATTGGGGTGTCTTCTTTCCTGCTTAACCTTATTAGTCCTTTGTGATTTAATTTTGTTTGTTCATACAAAACATTAGGGTGGTGTTTTTTGTTTTTTTAAATTTTATTTCATTTTATTTCTTCATAGTTTGGTTACAGTTTTCCTCATGATTTCCCCAGTTACATAGACATTTCCTTCCTTGCACTTTCTCACAGATTTGATTTCCCCCTCATACTGACAGCAGTGTTTGCCCTTTTTTCATAAATGAGACACTGGAGCCATAATTCCTTAAAGTCACTGGCTTGATCTACTGGGAAAGTCCTTTTAATATTGCCACCCAGAAGGACTGGTTAAGTGATCTGCCTGTGTGCTGGCATTTGACCACCACAACACATTAATTAGAAATGCAGTTCTCTTGAATGTCAAGGGAGACCCACTTTTCCCTTTCCTTTTCTCTTTAAATGAATTGCTTGCAGCAAGAATTTGATGGCTTTTTAATGAGATATGCTGTTGTTGTAAATGTTTAGATAACTAATGGTGAAAGAAAGGGCCCAGATTTTGGTTGCTTTCAAAATTTTTTTTTTTCACTTAACAAACATCAAAATACTGTACATCCACAGAATGAGAAAAAACAAATAGTTAATAAAAACACTGCAGATGATTAATGCTCTTCACTGAAAGCCAGCAGTGACTTCTGCACAGGACAAGAAGTAGAAAAAACACTCTGTGACATATACAAACATGCATTGAGTACAGGGGGGGAATGAAAGGGGGAAAGAATGTCATATGGAACTAAGATTCTGAGCTCCCTGCGAAAACTACACTCCTTGGACGAAGTGCTCATCAGGGAAACAAAATTCCTGTTGGCATCAGCATTTTCAACTGTCAAAAGGTTGAAAGTTGGTAATAAATTTTTTTTTAAAGTCCTTTTAGCTCCCAGATGCTTGAGGCTGTCACACTGCTCAGTTATGACGTGCCCATCGAGACAAAAAGAGCCACAGAAGTTTGTCACAGCACAGTGGTGACAAACAGTGCCTGACTGTACCATTACAAGCAGCGCTGCACAGGATGTTTGGAAAGCCAGTGGTTTTAAAATGCTGCTGAATGTTACTGTGACCCTTGCAAAACAGGCCTGAAATTTACAGTTGATCAGAGATGGTATTTTAGGAACAACAAGCTCTTTCAGCCTGGAAGAGAATTATCAGAGATGCAATAGCCAGCAATATCATTCTACTGTTTCATCCCTTGGTGGACTATCCAAATGGTGGCAAAGCCACAGCAGTATGTAGTGGTTTTTTCCCCATCCCAAATCCTTTCCACCACTTCACTTCCCCTTCTCCTGTCTTACCTGATACTGACACTGTTGTTCCTGGGGTAAAACACTACCCTGCAGCATTTTCTTGAGCTGGAGCAGCAAGAGATAATGACACTTTACAAAGTACAACCATTTGTGTGATCTTAGGACCTGAAGGGTTTTCAGGGGCTGTTACAAGATCAGGGCAGGAAGTAGCTTCTGAAGAACTGTTCAGGTTTGTATCTTTAAAATACATTTCAAAAGAAATAAGCTTTGCAATGTTTTTCACAGCCCTCTTATCCTGATCTATGAACAGGGGGCTGGGGCAGAGTAGTCTATCACCAGCACAAGCACTTCCCCCCCAAGTGGTTATGGGACTCAGCTTCATGACCTATGAAATCCGTGAAGCACTAAGCAAAGACTGTCCACAGAGAATTTCAGCTTATCCAGAAGCTGTTAATCAACTTTAGTCATCCTCTTGGATTTACATAGACGCAGGAATGAAGGATGTCTCAAATAAGAAGGTCTACAAAAGAGTTATAGTGTTATTGCACTGAATTATCCCTAAAATGAAGAAATATTTAAATGTGACCAATCATACTGCAGCCACATATATTAGATGTTTATTGTCCAGTGCTGACCTTGTTTTTACACCATTTTTCTTATTTTATTGTCCTTCGTAGGCTCTTTACTGATGTTATTTTCACTTCACTTCATATGGTTCGTTTTTGCTGTTCACAAATTGCCAGAGACTAATGGGACAATTCTTCAGGAATTACACTGAAATGAGTCCAACAATGCCCTGGTTATGTTTCATATTTCAGTACATGCAAGCACTACATGCCATAGTTTCTCCTGAATTTTCAATATATTAGACTTTAATAAAGATATTATTCAATGTTAGGTAAGACTACTGACACCAATGAATTATTTTTAAATTTTTCAGTTTATAGTCCAGATGTGACATCCATGCATTATCCAGTCAGGCCAGACAAGATCGAAAGCACAGAGGGGTTAGGGTGCTGACAACTCACTGCTCAAGCCATTCCTCCTGTATTTTTAATTCTGTGACTGTCTAGTGATGAAGCTGTTGAGTAGAAACAACAACCCAAGATTTGCACTCCTTGCTGAATGCCCTGAAATGCAGTGAATGCCTGTCCCACTGACATTTTTCTACAGCTATAATTTGCAGTGCACAGCACCTATCACTGTTTTTCTGAGATGACAGAAGCAAATTTTGCTACTGTACTTTGCTTAAAAATCAGATATTTTTTCTATTCCTGTACATAAAGAATAAAGCTTTCTGGGCTTATATGTTTTAGTTCTTGTAAGACCCTAATTGCAAAATTGTTGGGGTCTAGCAGCCAAGAAGACACAAAAAACTGGTTTTTATGGGCATGTAAGACAACTGAGATGCAATCATTCCTTTAGAAATGAGAGGGGGTTGGATATCCAAATTTCCTTTACAGTTTAGTAGTCTTCCACAAAATGTGTGTTTTCTGCTTAGAAGAACTGCCTCACTATATATCCTGTGGAAAGAACTACTTAAAGAAAGCAGTATCTTTTATTAAGAGACAAAACTGTGAAAACATCAGTCACATTGAAGGCAGTTCTGGTTTCTTTTTCTTAAAATATCTGGCATTCCATGCAATTCCTTCAGCAATTGTCTATCACAGAGCTAGAAGGGGAGTATGGAATCAAATGGGCAGAGGAAAGAACTGAGTAGGAACGAATTTCTGCCAGTGTTGTATAAAATCCACTGATTTATAATGTCAATGGTTTGTGATTGGAAAAGAAATCCCCCTTGTACAATCTCTTGTTAAACACTGAATAAACTGTTTGGAGGCATCTATAAATAAAGGTATAATCACTTAGTGCAGCCACACTGGCCCGAGCAAAGTATTTTTATTTGTGGACAGTTATGTGGATTTTCCCAGGTATTTACCCCATTTACTGGGGATTCTGGAGTGAGTGGTTGTCTCTTCAGGAAGACAAAACATCTCAGTGACCACAGTTAATGTTTTCTTTCATCTTCTGGTCTCACCCTTCTTGGAGTCGGATCTGTTGAGGAATATTTGTGCCTTTGACTTGAGTGTCTAGATGCTACTACTAGATGCAAAGGTCAAAATGCCTAGAAGGCTCCTTTTTTGGCTGCAGTCCCCTAACTCAATTAGGTATTTATTTAATCTTTAGGATAAATTATTTAAAATTACTTTCCGTCTGCACTATGGCATTTTCATGTCTTAGTCAATGAAATGATTTTAAAAAATACTATTATTTCTTCCAAATTCTTTTTTTTTTTCCCATTTCCATTGTTAAGCATGTTTCATGAGCTATTTGAGAGGTTTCTCTGTCATGCAGAAATGTCCAGGAAATTGTGTAGATACTGTATATTTAGGTGTCTAGATACCAAATAACAAACTGAGGAAGCAGAGAAAAGTCCTGCCCTGATGTCATCTGGGCATCTGAACTGCCTACTTCAAAAAATCTTGATTGGACAAGTCTGTTGAGAGCTTTTAAATTTACAGCTACTACATATGAAACATTTAAGTGTGGAGCTTTAATTTTTCAAACTGTCATTTATTATGCCATATTATTTAATTATCATGAATAGTGCATATCAACATATTTATTTCATAATTTGAGAGAACTGATGGGTTGGTCTACTGGATAGAGCATTACATGTGGATCAAGAAAATTGGGCTCTGTAGGTCTCTTTGTGTCTTAGCCCTTCCTTTTTTGGGGACACTGGAAGGGGGAATGGGGGAAACTCATAGAATAACAGAGTACTTTGGGTCAGAAAGGATCTTTAAAAGATCATGTAGTTCAACCTCCCTGCAATGAGCAGGGGCATTTTCAAACAGACCAGTTGCTCAAAGTCCCATCTAACCTGGCCTTGAACACTTCCAGGGATGGGGTAACCACAACTTCCCTGGGAAACTTTTTCCAGGACATCATCATAAAAAAAAATCCTTCCTTATTATATCTATTCTGAATCTACCCCATTTCAGGTTAAAATTCATGCCTTTCTCTTGAAACTGAGTGAGATTTCTGAACTGTAAATTCCTTGCTAAGTAGACTCTAATTCATTGCATACCGTAGTGAATGCAAAGAAGCACCCAACTCAGAGGGGCCATTTATGTTTGATGTAAACAGGGGGAAAAAAACCACAGCACTAAAATAACCCTGTAAAATGTGAAATGCCAGTGCAGATGCAGGTAATTCCTAATGTTTTTCCCTACCTTGATTTTACATGTTTTTCCCTACTTAATCATGTTTGGTGGTGAAAAAAATAATATTGAAATAGGAAAATATCCATGTTCTCCAGTGAGTAGTAAATTCTTCCTCAATTCTTCTTGTCACTACCCACAGTTGCTGTTCTGTAGCCAGTTCTTCAACGCTCTTGCACTGCTATTGATTCATATTATTTCAGACCAATTACTCATATAACAATATGGTTTTCCTGTTAGAAGACTATCTTGATAGATAAGCACTCTCCAGGTTCCTGTTTTTTTGGGCATTGGTTGGTTTATTTGTGTCTCTCTCTCTCTGTGTGTGTGTGTGTGTGTCCGTGTGTGTGTGTGTCTTATCTGAAGAAACAAACTATGGCATGGGCTGGGTTTATTTTGCAGGGCAAACTTTTAAACCTCGTCAATATCTTCGGACCTGTCAAAGGAGAAAACCTCTTCAGCTGGGACAGATTTGCACTCATTAGACTTATCATGTTATTTTCAGCTGAAGTTTGACTGTGTAGGAGTTAAATAAAAACCAGGGAAAGTCTCAGATGTGAATTCACAGACTATTCCCTTGAATGTAACTGTTAAAAATCCCCATGGGTATTGTTAGCCTTGCTTCTAGCACAGTAGTTACACTGCCATTCTCTGCGTGTGCTTAGTGAGAGTGAGTCAAGCTATATAATAGCTGTAAAGATGCTTGAGATTTAAAAAGGTCCCTGGGTTATTTCATGCTATGAAGCATTCTTTTTTTGAATCAGGTTTGTCAGTACCAGTGGTACAGATGATCAGCGTATGCATCAGCAGTACTGCAGAGCCATATTTTCTTTAGACCACGGTACTTTTCTGAGAGATCAAACTCTGATGGATACACTGAGCAGGGTCAAACCCTTCTCTCTGAGTTAGTGGAAACAGCAGGGAGCACGAAGTAACGAGCCAATACTAAATGCCCCTGAAAATTAATCACTTCATGAGCTTCATCTTAGCAAGTCAGTGTCCATGGAGACTGTGAATAGAGCAGTGACAGACGGACCTTAGAGACCTTGGTGTTTCTGCATTGCCAACGCTTGACAGAATTACAGACTTTGAGGTACAATTGGTGTTTCCTTCCAGAAAGACTTGGCTTGTTAGATCTGCATCCTAGATCACAGAAGGAAGGGAAAATGGTCTAAAAAGTTGCAGTCCAAAAGAGAGCTTGTATGTTTTTGACTACGGCAGATTCAGTTCCTAGTCAGCTTGATTAAACTACATAAACATAAACATTATACGAGGCAATAAACTGAGACATTATAAAGGTGAGTTAATTCAGAAGCAAGCCAGGTGTCTCCAGTTTTAAAGCTGGAAGGTTCAGAATTCACAGAAAAGCTTGTTGCCCTTCCTCCTTTCCTTCTCAAAAATGTTAGCTCTCCTAAAGCAGAACTTATGGATGGTATAATGAAATACCTTAGGGATTCATTTGGGACATCTGGACATTAATCCAACATTGATTAAACTAAGAGTCTCTTCCTGCTCCTGCAGTCCCCTCAGATCTTTCACCTGTCAACATTTTTCTTCAATACAAGGTCTGTCTCTTTGGCCAGTGTGAATAGTGCAGATTGACTTTGTCTGAGGTGAGCCCCAGTTTGAGACTGATCCAGCTTCCAATTGCTCTGCCATAAATCAGTGTCTGTTAGTAGGACTTATCACACTGGATCCAAACTGGTGAAGCATGAGAAAATCAGGGGCTGTATGTTCTATTTCTGGTGGGCATCTACCCTGCTGTTTCTGGACCCTTCATTGCTCATGTTTGACAGCGTCTTAAGCCTGTGAATATGATGGTCCAATTTACAGTCATTTAAAATTTGCTCTACTAGACTAGAGAAAGAAGGGTGCTCAGTAGTTTCTGGGCTTTCTTTTCTCTTTGTTTCTGTTTTTGGTATAGCTTTCACAGGACCAGCTCTCTTGATAGTGAAGGAATTAGACTGTTGACTAGACTTTGCTTTATTGGGTTGAGTTAGTACTTTAGATCTCCAGCTTTTCTTTTTAGAAAATTCATCCTTCTGAAATGCTCTGTGATTTTTCTGGAAGCCCTTTGCAGCAAAAGAAGCTGGACATGAAAAACTGTTTGGCATAGTATTTTTTTGTCTTGTTTTTGTTGTTTTTGAGGTTCTTTCCAGAAAAAAAGCCCTACATGGATGAAGAAGATGAAATATTTGCTCCAGAATGAATAATGTCAGATGTTGTCCTAGAAGATTCAGCTAAGCTCTGAAGCTGTGATCTTGACAGAAGGCACTTATAAACACTGGACAGTTTTGAGAACATGACCCTAGGGTGCCTGCTTTTGCCATTGTCCATCATTAAAAGGTAAATGAGGGGAGAAAAGCAAGTAAATTCTGGCCTCACAGGGATGTTAGTGTATCTTCCACACCAGAGATACTAGATGCAGTAAGGACTGCAGAGGATTAGCACCAATTCTTGTTAAGCAGCTTCATGTACATGTTATACTAAATAAAAAGGGCAAGTATATGCAATGAAGAGATGCTGAAGTAGATAAAGCTGTGAATCTCCTGGAAATTTAAGCTAACTCTATTTAGCTAATTTCTAAAGTCTGGCCTAACCTAAGCTTTTAGACACATAATTAAGCAAACATATGAGGATATTTGCTCTACTGAAAAGAGATTAGAACATCCATTCTGTTCAGTGCCAAAGTTCCCTGATGTTAATAGTCCAATATTTTTCACTTAAATTGAGAATTCAGAGATGTTATGGATCCACGTGCTGGGTCCTGTCAACCACTTCATTCTCTCATCTGTCATCCACAGACTTCAGAGCCACACCATCTATTTATAACACTTATTTTTTTCTTAACTTTCTCTGTTAGAGAAAGTTATTCAGGTGTCCAGTTTCCTATGTGTTGTGACCTAGAGACACAAGTCATCGTCAGTATTGGCTGCCACAGGACAAGAAAAAAGGGAGATGGAGGGAATTGCTTTCCACTGCTGAAAAAGGAATGCTACCAGAATTCAGTAAAATTAATAAACAATGTAATGTAGCTGTGAAATTTTAGTTATTCAAACCAGTCAGAAAATCCATGTGTTAAGGTTGCCAGTGAACTTTTAAGAATATAGAAATAGTTAATATATGACAAAGTTTTTTCCTATTCTGCCAGCCATTTTATGCTCTTTTACAAGCCTGGTGGTACCAACACTGATGATGACAGTCTGCAAAGATTATTTCTGTTTGTTATTCTGATAGAAAGTTTTTTTGGGTAATGATAGCCATTAACACATAGACAAGACATTTGTACAAATTTTTTACCTTGTGAGGGTTATAAAAATCCCTCATCATAAAAATGAGGGACATTCAACACTTCTGATTCCTGAATGACCCAGAAGCGGTGGGAAAAAAGGATATTTCAGTGGTATTACATGGTATGTCTGACCCTGAAAACTGCAGCTCCTTTCCACAGTTGTTTTTAGAGTGGCATTATTGAATGCTGTGTTGCCATGAATTGTCAATTGAACTGTCAGTCTATGGCTGTGAAATACCATGGTTAGCAGACTCTGTTATCTTAGAAACACAAAATGCTTAAATCCTATTTGGAACATCATCACTTAAGCACCATTCCAGAAACAGTAATGGCATTTCCCTCTAGCCCTGGTAGGATGCTCAGGCAGGGCAGGAGAGGCTCACAGCCATCCCCCTCTTTTCCCTGAGGCATTTCAAGACTCTGCCTGCATCTCCTAATGGGAAAGTCCGGGTGGATTGCTTCCACTGTCTTTTGCCATTGGTTTCACTGGTGTAGGCTGTCAGCTGAAATACATGCTCACAAAACAGGTCATGATTTTTTGATGATCTGTATGTTCAAAAATTAATCCCAAGCTTTTTTTTTTTTTTGTTTGGGTTTTTTTTTTGTGGGTTTTTTTTTTTTGTTTTTTTTTTTGTTTTGCCTGATGAACAAACACACATGGTTACATTTCTTGTTTTCTGTGTGAATCACTCTCCTTTTGTGTTTTACTCCCAACAGATTTTTTTGACAGCATCAGGTGATAAGAAGCAGAGATGTAGAAAGACTCAGGCCATGCTTATTCCCTGATGCACTGCTACTTAGTTTGTTTTTAATTATAAATGTCAGGTATCTGCCCTTTTAAGAAAACTATGTGAAAAATTGTAATTCTCCATATCAGTAGGAGAAATACTTTGCATCCTTTAGGAGTGTGGTTCTTCAGTTTTTCAAAAATTAAAAGCTTGACCTTTAATAATGGCATCTTTTATTTGAGTCCTCCAGCTTGCCTTGAGTTTATTCTAGTAACAATGCACTCAGCACTGAGATATATTGTGTTAAATGAACATGGAAAACTTTCATTTGAGAAAAAATACTGTAAAGCAAATATTGTTAAGGACCATTTGCTATGGAAAAAGATGTTATTAATAAGCACTATGTAGCAGCTTAGCTTGTTTCCCCTCTATTCATGGTTTCATCTGAATTCTTTCTACTGAACTCTGGCTGAAGCTGAAAAACTTGTATGGCACAATCTCACTTAAATTATGCCTTGTAACTACCTCAGCCTAGGGTATCTCATGCTTCAACTAAAATAGCTCCCAGGAGGTTCAAAAGTTAGTATGATTGAAAGAATGTTATTATGTCTTGCCCTTTAAGGAAGGCAACGTCAAGTACATCTCGACTATGTTCCTTCTGAGTTATTCCCCCAAAATACTCCAAGGATGCTGGTCCCTGACTGTTCTCTTGCCTTCTCTTGTACTATTTAGTTATCTCAGAGTTTTTCAGTGACAAATTCCTGCATGGAAATTGACCTTTCCATTAATGTCAACTCCGTCATCATGGAACCATTGGTCCATTGTGTTTAGGAGGGAGCAAGAAAGCCAGATACCTGGCCAGATGCCTGGGTGGCTATTTTGTTGCCTATTTTCAATTTAAATTTCAATTTCTTATATGAGATGAAGGGTAATTGTGCACTTTATATATTTCTTCACTAATACATGGTGTAATAGTAGTAATTATGGAAAAAAAGCATAAAAATTATTCCAGCTGAACTTTAGACCAAAGCTGAAATTACATTTTCTTATTTGGCCTCATAACCATAATTCCTTAGTTGGAATCTTATGAAAGTGAGTCTTTTGAAAGTGTGAGCAAGGAGGTGGTGCAGTGAGCTGCAAAGAGAGTGAATATCAGTGTATATAAGAAACATCGTTTCTGAAACTGCAAGTGACTGCAAATACTGATGTTTCTGTACCTCTATTGAATCAATTGCAAGATAAAAATCTGAAAGTAGAGGGGGAGTGAGAAACACATACTGAAAGAGAAGATATGTTTTTCACAAGTGCAGAGTCACTGGCAATGTCAACAGTTCTTGAGAAATAAAAAGCTTTTATGAAAACATCAATTTGCTTATTTAGGAAAATAAACATGCACTTAGGAGCTGAAGCTTAGCCATCAATTTTTGAAAAGTGTCCCCCATGGTCCATGCAGCTCTGCTCAGAGAGCTATGGCCTTCAGCATGCATTTTGAAGTATGGACAGCTCTACTCTGCTACAGACAGGAGAAGCTCAGTTGGAGTGGTACTCTGCCATTTCCCTCTGTGATATTTCCTTAAGCAACCCAGAATTCACAAGCAGTCTGAGTCTCAATAGGATGAGTTTGACATATATTTTTGTAGATAATGCTAACTTTTGTATTCTCAGGGGTTAGAGGGAAAAAATAGTGGGCTTATGATTCAGGGTTCAAAACACTGGAGAATTTGCCTCTCTCTCTTGCTTAGAGGTACCTTGCATTTTTGGAAGAAAGTGGTTGCTGATCTGAGCTGAACACCCAGATTTTCTACAATGCATAACTGCAGTATTTTACCCCAAAGGATTGCACAGAATAAAAAGTGCTGGTATGCTGTATGTCTTACACTGCTTCACCTCAAATTTTGTATATTTCTCAAGCTGGCAAAGAGGTGGAACAATATTTTTAGTAGGCCACATCTCTTTTACTATATTGGCTCTTTGGATTTTTATCCCATTATTTGCAACAGCTAATAGCTCAGACATCTCATTGAACAAGACTTTAAATGTCTTACAATTCAGTTTCAGTATCATATTAACAGCCTTGATAAATGTTCCAAACTAGGTTATTGCTTCCTTCACGACACTTGTAGCTAAGTTACCTTGTCCTGCAAAACAGCTGCTGAGGTCAGTGGTGGCTACAATTCTGTAGCAGAAAGTTAGCCTGGATAGGCTTATAGGATATTGCTGGATTTTGCAAAGTGACACCTATGTCCATTCTGTTTCTTATGGTGCTGAGGAAATAGCAACCCCCCAGCACTATCAGGTTTACATGAGTACCATTTTGAGTCTGGAAGTAGAGGAAAGGTCTTCGTTCCAATGTTCCCCTTCCCTTCTGCAGCAGAACTCGTATCAATAGCAATAGGCTCAGAAATCACTTAGAATTTTTTTATCCAGCAAGGAATCTGGAAAGTGTTTAGGGGCCCATTTGGAGATAGGCACCTGCCAAGTAAAGAGTGGAGCATTTGCATGCTGGAAAAGACTTTGAAAAGGTCACAGAAAAGCACCATTCTTCTTCCCCACTCCCATTTATTTTTAAGTATATTGGATCCTGCTGTGCATGAAGCCTCAAATCTATAAACAAGATTGAATGCTCTTAGACTCTCACTTTTCCTAAGAGTAAGCTTTGGGTGGATTGAATTGACAGAGAGGTTTATTCAGAATAGCTCAGTATGAGATTCAGTTCTCAGATTAATGATTTAATTTCACTGGGGGACATGGAAGGTCTTTTAATAAGTGTATTCAGGCTCACAGGTAGCAGTAGGTCAAAGTATATTCTGGGCAGTTTCTAAACCACCCCTCCATGGTTTGAATTAAGCCACTTTACTGTGAATTGGAGGTACTATTACAAACCCTCATATTAAGGTAAGGAGACTTCAGACTGCTCCCTAGTGAAAACATTAACTTCAGAAAACCTGAAGAATCATGAAAGGACATCAGAGTGGGAGCACCGGGTGGAGGCAGTGTCAAAGAAAAGGAAAAGTAAGAACGAGCATTGTACTTTGATTAAACTTTTCTTCTCCTGCAGTGTGGAGGGCATATTGTGAGAAGAACATCTCTGTAGGTGGTTTTTTTTTGTCCAACAAGCTTTCACAGCCTGTGTTTAAAAATACTAGCTTTTACTTTAGGCAAAAGAAGAGGTATTTGTGCTATTAAAAAGATGAGGAAAAATTGTTGCTAGAGGAACAGATCTGAGCCATATCACAGCAATGCAGCATCTGGTTTAAGTATAATAGTTAATCTGCTGGCTGTGCTAGTGGAGCTGCCTTCTGTACTGAAATCCTCAAGCACTTGCTTTAAATCTCAGAGATCCCGGGGTGGTTTGAGCAGCAACATTTTCCATAATTAATTGCATGTGTAATGTAGCCCATTTGGGAGGTCTGTAATTACTTGCCTGTATGTTCTTGAACACATTACGATACCAATAACTACTAATTTTAATTAAAACTTTGAAATGTCTGTTGGTTGAAATATTCATTAATATCACTTGATTATGTTGTTTTGTAATCTTCTGCACTCTCTTCATTACTGATTATCAAGACTATGCAAAAGTATGACACTTCAAAGCACATACCTCCCCTATAAGGGCAACAGTCTTCAGACATGTATTTTAATCTTGTTTTTGTTAAGAGAGAAAATAATCTCCTCCTCAAAACACTAAGAATCTCTGTAACACACAGACAAACCCACCATCTGTCATGGCCTCAATCCTACAGTTCAAATGATCTTCAAAATTCTGACTGAAATGTAAGGCTTGTGCAGTGGTTTGCTCATTTATCCTTTATCTCTAGATCTTAAAAAATTAGGTCTACCTGATATAGATGGGACTGAAATGCTCATACAACCCAAGCACTAATGTAAATTTGTGTAATCTGAAATTCCGCTTTCTCAGTCTTAAACAAAGAGTCTTTGACTTCAAGCCAGTACTTGGGCATCCACTTTTTTTTCTATCAGCAGCCCAAAGTCTCATTTTCTAAAAACTTTCCAGCTCCTTCCCTTGGATTTCTTTTTCGCCTTGAAGAAACCTTCTCTCAAACTTTTAGGATGTACAAGGAAGTTTCAGTGAGTTTGGTATCAGAAATTATTTAGGAATCATCAGAAATTATCTAGAACACTAACCACTCATTCAACTAGAGCCATGAGAAGTTTTTAAAGAAGCTTGTAGCCTATGACTACCCACAATATAGCACTCCATAGGCATTATCTAACAGATCCTGGGTGTCTAGAAAGCCACACAAAAGTAAAACTCCAACATAAATGGCATGAGAGAAATGCTTTGAATAACTGCTGCCAATAAATAGCTTCCTTCCTCTGGAAGGAAGAATGACCTCAAAGATAGAAATAAAATGTGCTGATGCTCTCACACCACAGAAGGTAAGAATCAGTTTGTCAGCACTACAGAAAATTCTGTAGCAGCTGATATTTTTATATGCCATATAAAAATAACTGCCACAGTTGCTTTGTCTCATCAGTAATTTTATTGCTTTAATTGTGATCATCTTGATGGCAGTTATTTCCTTAGTGACCTGTGCAACAAAATATCAGGAAGATGGATTTTCAGACTATTAAAGAGAAAATTTAGTAAGAATTGTCCACTGCCATAGCTTTAATACATAATATTCATAGACTCAGTAACTATCAGATCTGAAGAGATGATCCAGGGTCATCTGCAGCACATCACGCTGCCCTCAGACTGCTCTGAAGGGAGGAATCTTCCTTGCAAGTAGTGTGGATATGCTCAGCCTGATGATATGACTAATTTTTGGGCAATCACCCTCATTTTTGGGCAATTAGGGATGAGCTGTAAGATGTATTGACTATCACAGAAAGCCAAGAACTTTTCTGACTTGCCACAGTGCTCAAGGCTTCATGATGTAAGCAGCAGCTCACCGAAAGCCTGTGACAGTCGGGACACTGGTGTCCCACTGGTGCATGGTCTGTCAGGCTTGAAACCAGGACAAAAGCAGGGCTGTGAATCTGATTGCCTGTAGCAATCCCACTTAGACTTAAAATTGTCCAAAGTCAACATATTCACTGTAACACTATATTTCTGAGTACAGCTTAGAAATTTTGCCATAATGTATTTTTAGCTTTAATTTCCAACTATTGCATCTTGTTGTATCGTTGCCAGGTAGACAGGAAAACCAGGTATTGTCAAATTCCTCTTAGGCGCTTAACATCTTTCAGATTGCCAAGTAATTTCCAAGGAGATGAATTCCAGGTTGTGAGATTTGGGTACTTAGACAGAGTTTGAATGCTCTCATATATCTTGCCAGGCCTCCAGCTGCTCATTCAGAAAAGCACTGTTCTCCTGTAAGTACTGGGTCACTTCTGCCATCTCCTTCCAGGCATCTTGCGTGGTAACCTGGCCAGTAACCCTTGTTTAGGACAGGTGTCACTGCATGGCTGAAATGCTCCTTTCCACCCCAGCCAGGCATGTTGGGCCTCTTCCAGATTCAGCAAGCCAAAATAAGGTGCTCACAATAATTTCTCAATTTTGAACACTGGCTGAGGAATGAGAGGAATTATAATTTATATAATAATGAATGTTATAGAAAATGGAAGTGGTCTGTTAAAATGAGATTAAAAGCTACAGGCAAAAGGTTAAAATACTCACAGTTGGTATGGTGACTGCTAAAAGACAGTCAGAGATACCAGCTGCATTCTGTGTGTATCAAAAAGTATTTGAAAAGGCCAAAACCACCCCAAATGCAGTTGAACAGCAGAGGTGGCTAGAAAACAGCAGGAATTAGACCATATTAAAAGCAAAAGCAAAAAAAGCAGAAGTGGAATAATGAAGAAGATTTTGAATGAGCTGCCCAGAGTAAAATATACAGTTCCCCCCCCCCCTTTCAAATTGATCAAACTGAAGCTTATCAGAGTGCTTGTAGGACAGACAGATTCTCAGGGCGTAAATGGTCGGCCTATAGCAGAAAAACCAAATTAGTTATTTGCCTTTAGGTTTTCTACAAGAGTACACAGAGAACTTCTTGCAAAGAAAGAGTATGAGAAACCTTCTCAAAATGAAGTGTCAAGTTGAATTTCTCAAACTGAAAAGGTTTTAGACAAATGGGTAAAATTATCAGGAATAAATAAAGAACCCAGATGATATTCTTTCAAGCACTTGAACAGAAATTTGAAATTAAATAGAGAATCAATCACAATAGCAGACAACAGTAGTATATTTGACTAAATAATTTCCTACCTTAAAGAACTATAAAGTAGCAGATGACAAAGGCAATGTAGAGGACTACAGACTAGACTTTGATATAAAGGCCATAATAAACAGTTGACTTAAGTAAATAGAATTCAAGAATGCAGCCTTTCTTGTACAGATACAAGAATATGACACATGGCAAAGAATTAGCAAAGTTTCATACAGGGAAGAAATGCCTCACAAATAACCCAGAGCTCTTTGAAGGAGTCTGTGTTGTATGAATATAATTACCAAGCTGGTCTGCTTGGATTTCCAAATAGCTTTTGACATGATCCTTCATCAAAAAGGTTTAAGAAAACTAAGCTGTCTTGAGATTAAAGATAATTTTCTCTTCTGGCTTAATAAAAGCAAAATTGATAGAAAATGCAGAGATGGGAAAATGTGGTTATATGATTATGTCAAGGGAAACAAAAGGTACAGATAAGGAGAGGAATTACAATGGATGCTGCATTTCAGGAAGTTTAGCTGTTCCATATATTCATAAATGACCTAGAAAAGAAAGTAAATACAGGGTGACAAAATTTGCTGCTGATGAGATATTACTTAAGGCATTCAACTCTCAAATTGACTGCAAAGAATTACAGGAGGATTTCACGATACTGAATGACTGGACAGTAAAACAGCAGATGAAATTCAAGGTCAATATATGCAAAGAGATGCACATGGAGAAACACATCCTTAATTGTACATACAGAATGATGGTTTCTAAATTAGCTATTGCCTCTCAGGAGAGAGATATTGAAATTACTGTAGCTGGTGCTATTAAAACATCAGTTCAATTCTCAACAGTGGTCAAAGGAGCATAAAGTTTGATAAGAAGGGTTAGGAAATGAAATGAGAACAAAATATAAAATATGATTAAGCCATTTGATAAATGTGTGGTGTACCACATCTTAAGCACTGTGTATAGTTTATGTTTATGTTTCTTGAAAAAGGGAAAGTGTAACAAAAAAGGTCAAGGGAATTTTATCACAGTGGTGGATAAATTTTAAATTTATCACAGTGGTGGTTTAAATTTTTCCTGGTTTCTTTCCAGGAAAAATTTAAACATGTTGGAAAGGAGATGACTCAGGATGATATGAAATATATATATTTTAATGTTAAATAATAAATGCAATGGACAAGAATGGAGCAAGTTTGTTTCTTTGCTTTCATAGTGCAAACTGAATTTGCCTTCATGTGATGGTCATGAATTAAAAATAGCAGCTAGAGACAGAAAATAAGTAAATGGAAGTCCCTTTTTACACTGTGTGTAATTAAATTGCAGCAGTCCTTAAGGGGAAGTTGTGATGATCACATGTAAAGCTGGGTTCAAAACCTGCTGAGAATGTGAGCTATTAAACACCAGGATGCATCTCATGAATTCTATCAACTGCTCTTTGCTGGGGTGAGACAGGGGCAGAGAGACCACACAGTCCTTGCCTGGTCTTTTCATACTTCCCTAACCAGCCGTCCTTGAAGGATAGTGAGGAAGGTGTAGTTTACTTCTTTTGTTCCCCAACTCTTATTTATCTTCTGACAGTACCAAGAAAAATCCCTTCTTCCTAAGCACTATGCATGAAAAGAGGGAGTGCCTCTCCTTGCCCCTGAGTGCTGACTTGAACACCTTATTAAAAAAAAGATAAGTTTGTCTCAGCAAGATTCTATACCTTGTCCAAGGTCACACAGAGAGCCTGTTGCAGTGTGCAGCTGGAAAGATCATCCTTGTACTCCAAATGTGGTTAGGAAATATGTCACAGATTTTGGCCATGAGCGTTTCTAATTATCCAGGCCTTGCTTGGATTCATTATTCTGAGTCATTGAGGACCGTGGTCTTATTAATTATATGGCAGCTTTCTGCATTAAGTGATTTAGTTATAGAATATTACCTCATTAAAGACAACAAAACTGACCAAAATAAAGGATTATTTAATAAACATAATTGAATCCTTAAGCTTTTAATCAAATTAAACATTGATTATTAATTAAGTGGAATGGAGAGCATTGTCACCTTAACTGGAAAAAGTGGAGACAAATGAACTAAGGCTTTTCATAGACTGTCTGAAGGTGGGGGTATTGGAAAACTCATAGGTGTACACTAGTGGGAATAGAGTTCTGATGCTGTTGAGGCAAGCACTTGTCCAAAATGGACATGACAGACATGGCAGCCCTTTCCAAGTTCTTCTCTGTCCAACCTAGTCCCAAACTGAAAAGCAGGATCATAATTTCCAGTTGTTTCATCTGGGTGTTTGATGACACTTCAACTCCTAGAGAAATTATTTCATGAACATCAGCATTTTAATTTTAAATCATTCGTTAGGCAGGCTGTACTGTTAAAAATGTATCTTCAGTCTCTTTTATATTCCTTTTTTTTCTACTTAGCACAGCATGGTTGGGATCTTATAATATCTCACAGTTTCTTCAATAAACAAATAAATTGTGTGAAGTTTTGACCTTTTCCTTTCTACAGTTTCTAAGGCTTTTCTAGGGTATTGTTATATTCTTGAAATTTCCTGAAGATTTTTCTCTTGATGGAACAACATAAAACTTTTTTCCTGCCTTTGTCTCCTTTCTAGTCCCTTTCCTTAAATATGCCATTGTCAAAATCAGTGTAACTTACTTTTCTTTCCTTCCTTCTTCTTGCCTTTTTCCTTTTTCTGTAGCACACACACTGTGAGGTTCATTCTCATCCCTGCTGTCTCCTGTCTATTTTACCTTTGTCCTGATGCTATGGGAGCAGAGTGTTCAGTCATTCCATGCTGCCACAGTCTTTTTTCCTCTCCTCTCAACTTTGCTGCCTTTGAGTGATGCAGCAACTGCTGCATACCTTTGCCCCATGAACCTCAGCGACCCAAAACATGCCAGGAGAACTTGACTAAAGGGAGCAGATAGCATTGTATACCATTTTATTAAACAATTGTTGTGTATAATATGACTGCGCATACAGTTCACCTGCAATTAATGCCTGCAATTAATGATGCAGATCAACAGTATGTTGAAACACTCCTGAGGCAGGTTTTGAAGTCAAATGTTTCTCTTCCCAAAAATATCCTGACAGAAGCCCTGCATGAAATTATAGTAATTCCAGTCACAAACCATATTTCACTTCCTTTGGTTCCTGCATATGGAGTGTTGCCTTTGGCTGGGTGGCAGGTTGCTGCCAAAGCTGCTCTTTCACTCCCTTCCTCATCAGGACACATGTCAGAAAATATAATGAAAGGCTTGTGGATTGAAATAAGGATGGGGAGAGATCAGACACCAGTTACTGTCATGGGCAGAACAGACTTGACTTGGGGAGATTAATTTAATTTATTGTTAATCCAATGAGAGTAGGATAATGAGAACTAAAACCAAATCCTAAAAACACCTTCTTTCACCTCACCATTTCTTCCCAGACTTCACTTCTGATTTTGTGTACCTCCTCCTTCCCAGTGGCATTGGGGGATGGCTGTGGTCGGTTCATTGCCTGTTGTTTCTGCTGCTGCTTCCTCCCCAGGAGGAGGACTCCTCACACTCTTCTCCTGCTTCAGTGTGGAGCCTCCTTGAGGAGAGGCTTCATGACTGTGAGCTGAACACCAGGTTCAGATCTAAGGAGTGAACTTTTCCTGTGGTCCATTCATGTTCTAAGGGGTCCCACTGGAAGAGATGTCTTTGTTGCACTGATTAATGCTCATAAAGAATGGACTCACGTTTTGGTCCTGGTTCAGGATTCAGCAGCAATGCCAAGCTCATCTATTTTCATGCTCAGAAAATCACTACCCAATTTCAAACCAGTTATAACTTAGGGCTGAGTTTTGATTTGTAACTATGAAGTATTACAGTAATCAAGTTGAAAAGTTAGAAGCCAGCTACTAATATGATGTTACAGGTGTAAAATAGTAGTTGGAGGATGACATTTTACCCATATGTGATGGGCTATGGAAAATGAGAGAAGTGTATATTGAAACACACTAAGAAATATAGGAGAGCAGCCAAAGATTGACTCAAAAAAGATCACAAAAGAGCTGTCTGTAATCCAACCCATATTCACTCAATGGACAATTAGGGGTTGTGACAAATCCCACGCTCCAGAGGTGAATGGTGCTCTCTGAAACAGTTGTCTCACATCCTTTGTCATTGCTAATTTTTTTTGCTAATATCACTTTTGAGCTTTGGCTGGAAGACTCGGCAGGCTCACCTTGTTTCCTATAGGCTCTGCTGTGATTTGAAGCAGTTCTGCTGGCAGCCCTTCAGCAGAATCAAAAGGGTTTGCTGAGCTCCAAGGGCAACCTCCTTGGTCCGGCTTTGTTGACAAGGTGGCAGGATTGAGGGAAGTAAGGCAAAGAACTCTGGACTGTTCTGGAATTAGTCCCAGGTCTGGTTCTTAGACTGATCCCTGTAAATTGCCTCATAAGAGTTAATTTTACTGCTCTAAGCACATCTACTGAAGTTTTAGGTGAACAGACTTTTGTCTTTCAAAAAAATGGAGTTGCAGAAAGAAGTCAGAGATTCTCTTCACTGCAAGTCAATCAAACTGTAAATAGGGATACTCTTCTTTCCACCAACCCCAATTCAGCAAAACAACCCCTTGTTTGAGAATCCACTGAAGGGCACAACTGCACAGGAAAGAGGGAGTAACTCCCATACTACAGTCTGAAACCACTATTTATTTTAAGCATTAAACTTGAAGAAGAGATACCTCTTTTCACATGGAATAATTGTTAATAATGAAAATGTGAAATTGACACTTTTTACAGGAGTTCTGAATGACGTAAATTTGAAATATGAATCTAAATAAAATATGTTGTATTAATTTGATTACATTAATATAACATTATTTTGTGAGTTATGCTACTATTCTAGTGTGATTTTAATAACACTTATTCTTATATGTACATATAAGCATGATGCTGCTTTCCTGGCATAAATCATATTTTTACATGCAATTTGTTCCATCCTTGTCTCTTATTTGTATGGATCTTAAAATTTTTATGTGATCATTTCTCAAGTTTAAAGAGGCCAGCTAATGTGCCTACACAATGAACTAAATTAGAAATAAATTAAATCCTCCACTGCATGTCCTTCTCACCACTTCCTGCTATATTGTACTGGCAGCATGAAACTTATTTATCACCGTAAGAAAACATAAGCAGCTATTCAGAATAAAGGAGACACCCTCCTTACCTTTGTGCAAACACAATTGTTGTGCAGTGTAGAACTGAGCTTTCTTCTCTGCAGAGAGCTGAGTGAAATGATAATCCTTTCAAGGCTTCTGCAGAAAAGCAATTGAGGCACAAAGAAAAGGAACATATGCACATTATTTCCTTAGTTAATTTTGAATGTTTTGTGGTAAACTATTTTCTCTTTATGAGTACTAGAAATGTTGTAGTGTTAGCACTGCTGGAGCTGTCTTTCACTAAAACCATCTAGCACAGCTCCTGGTCATTTAGGCAGAAGAGAAATTAAAGGGCAATTGTACTTTTTCGGAAAGACTTACATCCTAGATTGAAAAAATCAAGCCATGAAAAGATAAAATCTAAACATTTTCTGATGCTGTCTTGTTGTGTCATATCATGTAAGAAAATTACCAGGTTTTAGTGGCTGGTGACAATGGAGGAAAAGTAAACATGTCCTACTTGAGGTAGCCTCTGTGACTGAGATCTAGATTTAAAAATGTTAGCATCTTTTCTTCAAGTTGCTCCAAAAATTTAAAATTAGGAAACATTTCTGAAAGTCACATTCACTATCCCTTATTTAATTCCAGTAGGTGCATTTTAAAACAGTTTGTTGTGAAAAAACCCTGAAAACATTTGAGTTGAAAATGTTAGTGGATTGATCTTTATTTCTGTGAATGTCAATTATTTATTTACCAGTCTTCACAAAATAGCTTTCAGGCTGAAAGTTGTTTACAACAAAGATTCCTCTCTGTAATCTGAGTCTGGTTGTGCTGGTTTTGCTCCTTACTGTGTGAAGGAATGACAGGTGACAACACAAGTCCCCTATTCCCTAAGCACCCAAGCAACATTTCCTCATATTTTATGTCAGGATGAGGTTTTACACATGCCCAGTCCACTATATAAATTAAGCAAAAATACCAGGGAATAAACAATATGTAAACACAAGGCTGAACCAAGCATTCATAATCTGAAAGAGTCAAAACTAATGTGATGATATTTAATCTGTTGTAACACACTGTAATGCAACAAGGATGCAATTTCTTTTACTGCATTCTTGGTACATTTGCAGATATTTTGCAATGGCATTGAAACATTTGTTTATAAAATGTTATCTAGACTACCTATACTAAATGCAAAACAAAACAAGATGATCTCAACCTATCAAATTTTATGAACTGAAATACAGAAAAACAGTTCTGAGGAATAGCTAGGAAATGTACTTTGCTGAAGGCCATATGCAAAAATAGCAAATGGAATGATGAAAAGAAGAGAGGGATTATCAAAACACATTTTCTTGCCTGAAGATCCTGAGCTGTGCAAAACTATTTCAAAAGTATGCTTAACCTGTTGAGAGGAAAACCAAAACTTTGAGTAAAGCAGTTTTGGACCCTTGTTCTCAAAGCCAGCCATGTGAGAGACATGGTATCCCCAGGCAGAGGAGTGCTGGGGTGGGGGCTCTGCCCTGCCAAAGAGCCCACAGGACCATGTCTGGGAGTAGAGACAGGCATGAGCTGGAAAGGACAAATGGGGCAGGTGGGTGGAGGGGACAGTGCTGGGAACATGGCTGGAGACACCACTGGAAGGAGGAGAGTCCCCTGAGAAACCCTCACTGGAGCTGGGACACTCTGGGGGACGGAGGCTGTAAGCTACCCACACAGGGGCAGGGACATCCCTGAGGGACATCCCTGATGCATCCCAATGGGACCCATGCTGGAGCAGAGGAGCAGTGAGAAACCAAAGCAGGGGACTTGGGGTTGTCCAGCCTGGAGAAGAGAAAGCTCAGGGGAGATTTTACTGAGGCCTTTCAGTAGCCGAAGTGGGTTACAAAAGGGCTGGAGAGGGATTTTTTACAAGGGTATGTAAAGGCAGGACAAGGAGAAGTGTCTTTAAACTGAAAGAGGGCAGGTTTAGATTAGATATTGGAAGGAAGTTCTTTACTGTGACTGTGGTGAGACACTGGAACAGGTTGCCCAGAGCACCTGTGGGTGCCCCAGCCCTGGGTGTTCAAGGCCAGGCTGGATGGAGCTCTGAGCAACCTGATCCAGTGGAAGCTGTTCCTGCCCGTGACAGGCAGGTTGGAACTAGATGATCTTTAAGGTCCCTTCCAACCCAAACCATTCTGTGATTCTACAATGATTCTAGGAGGAGAGAGGAAGAAGAAGCAGCAGGAAATGTCTGTGTAGGGACAGCAGTTTCCTGGGCAACCCACTGTCTCTCCAAAGGCAGCAATGGGGCCAGCAACACGGGCTGTGAGAACGTGGGAAGGCAGGGAAGGAGCCATTGGTCTGAAACTGAAAGCAGAGAAGGGAATGAGAGATTTTTTCCTCAGTGTTTGTTTAATTGTTTTTCTTAATACTTGAATCAGTAATTAAAATTTTATGTTAATTGTCAATAAATTACATTAAGTGCAATTCCCCAAGCTGAAACTGCTTTGCCCCCAGCAGGTCCTTATCCTGAAACATTTACTTCTGATGGTGCTACTGAGGAGGGGTTTCAGTGATGCACACAGCAGACATGCAAGGAGAAGGAAGCTTCTTCAGAAATGATATGGTGGAAGTTCTCAAAGTGTTGGAGGAACATGCCCTTGAAACTATTACAGTACATGGGGCAACCTTTGAGGAGGGCTGCCTGCTGCCAGTGTTATTTAGAGTTTTACATCTTTATTTAAACTACATTATCAAAATGAATGTAAAATAAACTACTATAATGCCTTGTCCTTTTCTGCACTGAGTACATTTTACAGGGGAAAAGGAATCCACCTATTATCTGTCTGATGAATAAATGCAAAAATAAATCCTTATTATGAAGCTTTCTTATATAGATCTGTTCCAGATATTAAGCCACTATATCTTGTCTCTAAACTGCTTTATTCCCCAATGCAAACTGAAATTTTCACGAGGTGGCATTTCCTACTACACATTTGAATTTATGTATATAGTAAGGCACACCGCGTTCAACATATATCAGTAAAAGCCTTTGATTTATTTTTCCTAGAACTAGGTCACATAAAGCATTCATTTTAGGATAAGGATATATATACCCACTTTTACTGGCGTCTTTGGCTCTGAAAGAGAATATAGAGCTATGTTAAAGAGATATTTGTCAAGCAAAATAATGGCTTATTGTTTTTCTCTGAGTTGAAGATGATAATTACTCATGGTTTATATGAAGCCATCAGTAATACAGAGGTTCTCTGATATTGCTATCCACCCTGTAGGCACCCCTGTAAGTTCACCCTGCTAATATTTTGGAAGTGGTTGATCATCCAGAGAAAAAATGAGTTATGGTGGGAAACGGCCTCCTGTGTCTCAGTGTTTGGAACTTTACTATTGCACATAGCCACACTAGGTAACATCTTTCCTCCATCTCATCATTCCCCAGGTGAAAACTCCAGTTTTGCTGGAACTCATTATTCTTCAAGAAACTCTCTCACTTTGCTGAAGAATAGAGCCATATCTGCATGGAGCTGTTGGATAAATGTCAATGCTGAGTTTTTATTCATTAATTCAGGCACCTACGGAGACCTTTGTTTTAAAGAGCTCCACTTATGGTTTACCTTAAATCATGTAATTAAAAAGCCCAAAACAAATATACTTCCAAACTTTATAAATTGTCTAAAACACTACATTTTTTTTCAAATTCTCATATAATAAAGTAGGCTTTTAATTCCCCCAAATAACTTTATATCCCTTATATTAGTAATTTGTAGCCTGTGTTCATCTTTGAACATTAATATTCACAGTATTGCAAATGAAGCCAAGGCAGAGCCCTGTTGCTGAAGTAGTTCACATGAACCTCATTAGAGGTTCACTTTTGCATTTTTTCTTCCATGTTACAGAAGTAGTAATTTTACAACCGATTAAATCAGCAAATGCAAACGTTAGTAAATTTGCAACATTGAGGAGGTAATGGATTTTTAAGAGGCTAGATTTAATAAAGAGTTAATTCAGCTGTTCTGATTTTTTTGGGTCCTTTTGGTGCCAGATACAAATGGGACTAGGTTCAGACAACACTTGGTAGCAAAGCCTACACTGATTATAACTGACTGACTGATCACTGTAAGTTAAAAATCTGGAGCTTTGCTCTTTGAGTTACTGTGAGGCACAGGGAAAATAATGAGTGGAAGGTAGAGAAGGTGCAAGAGAGGGAATTCATAGGTTTACCTGCATACTCCAGAAAAGGCACTTTCTCAGAGAGATGCAAACTCAATCACTTTACTTAATTGACCCTTCAGCCGTGAAATAACTTATTTCCAGTCTGTTTCTAGCTGTGTTTGGCTTCCTATCTTGCACTGAGGGGTGGAGCCAGGCCTGTTCCTGAGGGCTGTTAACTTTTGCTGGACTAGCTGGTTTTGGGCTCTGCAGGTGGGAATGTGGCAGCGAGATGTGGTAGGTATGAGTGGATAATACAGTGAGGCAGGGCTCCCTTTAAACTGGGACTGAACTGAATAAATTAGAGGGAATACTGTTAAAACTGTGGCTTGTGACCTATTTTTCCTCTTGCATTTCATCAAGCAGTCTTCTTCAAGTTTAATGAGACCCTGCTTTCCACTAGTTGAACTCTAGGAGGAAAGAAATATCTCAGTGAATAAATGCCAGGAACCAAGCTTAACTAGACTGTGTGAATGTTAAATGCTTTTGCTAGAAGGATTGATATTAAAGCTCTATCAGGCTGTAAGTCTATTCACACTGGCAAAGAGGAGTCCAAAGAATTTCTTTTATCTTAAGAGGCTGCAGTACCTTACAGGCATTAATCTCACAGGAATGTGTTTGGGGTCTGCCCTATTGATAGGCCTGGATAGATACAGATAACCTGAAGGATATCTGTAAAGCAGAGATGGAGCTTGGGTGTCCCATTGGCAAGGGCAGCTAAAACCTTTCACATTTCAAGACTCTCAGGATGGAGCTCTTGCCATCAAGTGTTGGAGTGCAGGCTGCTTCAGTGGCAGCAAACAATTAACACAATAAACAGTGCCTTTTAAAAGAAATTTACCACCATTTAGGCATATGATTTTTGGAGGGGGATTGGGAGACAGAGAAGTTTGGAGATGATCATGTGTCATGGTTCCCTTGTAGATGACATATCAGATCTTGGAGCAGAGACTTCAGAACAAAAGACACAGGTTTGTCCTTGTGACCACAGGAGGTCTGACTGTTTTGGCTTCCTTGTTCTCTTCAGTGAAAGGCAAAAGTGAGACTGAACACACCAACAAGTGAGCAACAGAATCCAGAAGGAATGAGCCCAAGGTTCCCCTCCAGTGCTCACCAGTTCACATGCAGCACCATCTCTTGATTTTGGATGTGCAGCTACAGCAGAATGATACATAGGGAATGGGACTTTCCAGCAACTGGTTAAATATGGCTTCTCTTAAAATTTAAACGTTTGTATTTTTCCTTGTTTATTTTTTGTGTTATGTGCTCCTGCTGACATCACAGCTGAGCAAGCAGTCTCCTGTCAATAGGCACGTTCTTTCCTTTTCCTTGCAAGGTCTGAGCTGGGAAAAGTAGATCCATCTAGTTTGGGAAACTAGAGAGAAGGGAAACTAAGAGAGCAGACAGCCAGCTTGCTGAGTTGCTCTATGTCTTGGCTGCAACAAAGAACCTTTCCTTTGCAAATGAATGCAAAATTTTTTATGAGGGAGGTATTGTAATTGTAATGGATCAGCTTAGTGAGGGGACTACAAGATATAAATACAAAATGCAGTGATTATAGGTGGGCAGCTCAGTCCTGGTTGTATGTTTTGACATGGATTTTCACATTTTGCTTGGCTCAAATAAGAGCTATAAAACTTTGTTATGGTTTTTGTTATTTTTGCATTTTATTTATGACTTAATTACTCTTCATGTCAGAAGTAAGACATGCAAGCTGACAACAGAAAAGTTTGAGGTTCTAGAAAGATTTAGGTGTAGTTTGATTTGAATTCAAAATGATGACAGCTCTGAGAAAATGGTGCTGTTCTGGATTGAGATCTTTCCTTGTCACATTCAGTCCTATGACAGCATCAAAAATTTACTTTCATATTTTTTCTGGATTGCAATATGACTTAAACAAGCTCTTGAGACCCATTGGAAGGGTGCTCATTATTTAAATCCATTAATATAATACATCCTTTTAAAAGGTCCTTACATTTGGAGGTTTGCCTGCAATCCCTCTGTTAAAATATCAACCTGGTGATTAATCCAAATGACACTAAGCAAATGATTGTTTGTGTCTTCCTCTGATGCCCACCCATTTGCCTGTACTGCTCAAAATTAGAATATTTCTTTCTTCCTTCACTTTGTAAAGGTAATTCCTTTGCCAGAGAATGTGTTTTTCAATTATGGACAAACAGAAATCTGAACTAGCTCTGAATACATTTAAAAGTTACACACACAAAACCTCCCCAAATCTCACTTTGGAAAGACTTTCCATATCAAAAAAGTACAAATCACAAGATTTTGAGAGGTGGAATAGGTCAGAGCACTTGCAGATGAAATTCAAAGCATTTCAGAGGACTTTTGAAAGAAGTCAGGAGTTGTAATAATCTTCTACCTATTCCTTTCCTGTCACATAATTGTGCTCCTTGAATGACATGCTCCTTGAATTGTTATATATCCTCACATAGTTGCCTTCTTCACTACAATTTTAAAGCTTACATTTCATGGGCACTTAGTGCCCATGCTCTCTCCTCTGATATTTTTACTGTAATTGTTATGGTGTCAGCTGTGCTGATCACTTCAGAGGGTTGGTCTTAAAAGTGTGGGTACACACATTTAATACTTACATAGCCTTTTATCAGGATACTGAATTTTTAAATTCACTTTCTGTATCAGTCTAGAGATGAAAGGAATATTATTTCAGGAGCATTGGCTTTCCTCTTGTGTTAAGATTTTTCAAATGGAAAACAGAGTTACCTTTTAAAACATACCCTTAATAAGGAATGAACTCCAGATCTGTGCCACTTGAATTATTTAGCCTGACCTGTAACAAATAGAGCAGCTTAAATTCTCCATGGAAGCAGTTTATTTAAGAAAGAGGACACAAATCAAACTAGTTGCATATTTAAATGTGACTGCACTGGTGTATAAACCTCACCCCACTATCATGTTAGCTTTTGATAGCCATTAGAGGAAGATGATATATGTTCTTTCAGCTTTGGTCATTTAGAAGGTATATAGAAGATTTCCTTCCCACTGCAAGCCCACATTTTACAGTCTTGGTTTTTTTTTTTTGAATGCAATCTGTCTGTGTCAGAAGCACAGCAGTAAGTCTGCTTCTCTGTAAGAGGGAAATTGTTTTCTACTAACTGATGACCTCAGCATAGCAGTTTCTTTTCCAGCACATCAAAGCTCACAGTCAGACTTGCTGCAGCAAGTGCACTTTTGAGTGGCTTTATGACATATAAAGACCCTCTTTGGCATTCATACTGTGCTTTTCTATTGTTTACAAGCTAGCAGTGAATTATTTATGGAAGTTGCTGGAGATACGAGTCTCCTTTTGCCCAAAAGCTGTATTGTATCTTATGGTGAGATTTTATGTGAAAGCTATTTTGGGGGTTTATGTACATTTTACATTTATTTGACAGGTTTTATGGTACCAATCCCTTGATTCCATTTTTTGTTACTGATAAAATCATTATCTGAAAATGATTATTAAAAGCAGCATAGCATTAACTCAGCTGATGATATTTTTCTTTGCTTTTCTGTTTTTGAGTGATTTCAGATGTGATCATACTGAACAAACACATGAATATTCTCAGCAAAGGAGCAGCCATTTTGTTTCTTCAGATAAACCTTAGATCTTGAATTCCTTTACAGTCTATGGTGAAAAATAGCCATTGAAATTAATCTGACTCCAAGATACTCTGTTGCTCTCAGCAGCACTGGAATGTTCATAGTGAAATAGTAAAAAATGTGGCATGATCACATTATTATGATCATGGCTGATTGGATCAAACTTTTTTTGGGGTTGGCATGACTTTTCAGCTTAGAGATGTAAAATTTTGTGTGGGAGGTGTTTTGAATATATATAACATGGGATTTTCAGAAGTGGGTAGGACCATTAAAAATCTGTTCAATTCCATTATAAGAGAGCTGGATTGGCACTGAATGCTTTAGGATATACTATTTTTAGTGTGAGCTGCTCCTCTTCAGGGTTAAGTATTTATGCTGGTTGCTTCTCATTTCTCTTTGAGGAAATATGTGATCTTTTGAAATACATCATGGCTGCCAAATTTTAGTCTGAAGGACTCAGCTGAGTTGCCTAAACATTGGCATTTAGTTTTATCTGAGATGCCAGAGGGCATCCCTGACATCTGAACAGGGCTGACAGATTATTCGAGAAAGAAGGGAAAAAGATGTACTGCTGGTTTAGCAGCTGAAGGCCAGCCAAAATACCCTAGAACATCTCAGATGGCATTAGCAGTCTGTGCTTAGGATGTGAATCATGCCTTAATTTCCTTTGTGGTTTCCTTCAACTGTCCAGGTACGGTACTGAGGGAAAAGAAATTGGAATCAGCTTTGCTAATTACTTTTGCTGTAACAGAGGCTTAGTGGAGACACGACACTTCCTATTTATTGTCACAATAGTTGCAGTTTCCTTTTGACTAATGTCTTGTCTTTTATTTACATGTAGCTTTAAAAATCTCCATATGCATACCTGTTTCATGGAAAGGCATTGGCAAAGGTCTTGGCAACAATACAGATATTCTAAAGCCAGAACATGCTCAACTGTACAGCACTGGATGGGCATTTGTCTGCAGAGGTGGAGACCCCCACTCCTGCTTGTTTATTCCTTTTCTACTTACATAGCCCAGCAAATAGAGCTTGGTCTTTATCTCAGTAGCTGGGGGCCTGGCATTTTATAAAGACCTAGTGCCTACTTGACTGACATTTTTAAATTCACTTCTAAATCAAGGCCTCCCCACTCAGTCAACCACCCACAGAATGACATTTCAGAAATAAAAGTGTAACATCTCTGCAGATATGTCCCTGGTTACTGAAGCATCTCTCAGTCTCCAAGATAATTACAGCCTTACCTGTGAGCTATGGGTGAAGCAGGACCTTGTCTCTCAAAACACTAAAGGCTTTGGAACCTCAAAAAAGCAGATAAATTTTACTCAGTGACTTTAAGACCTATTTTCTGCCTGAGTTAGGAGTCAATGTAGATACATGATGGAGCTAAAACCAGTAAGGGATAAGGCTTACTGGCCCTCAAGGGAAGTTTTCATGCTTGCTTATACCAAAGTTCTGCATGCAGAGCTTCCATCACATTCAGCTATAGCTGTACGTGAGGCGGGTATTTAACAGGAAATGATCCAGTCAAATGTTGCAACCAAAATTAAAAAATGTGCATCCAGTAAAAAAAAGCTCAAAGTGAAGACAAAAATGCTAGGTAGCTAATTATTTCAAAGGAAGTTTGAAATTCCAAAAGAGTTAAAAATTTTCCTTAGGAAAGGTATTTATTCTTTCCATAATGGGCAAAATTATTCTTAATTTCATCCAGTATTTGTCCTATCAGTACTACTACTATTACTATATACTACCACAAGTACTACAACAGCATACTAACTAGAAATATACCTGGTTTAACTTGCTTGATTTTGAGTACCTGTGTTTTTTTCTGAAGCACAGAAGAGCACAGTCAGGCTTATTGTCTTAGAAAATCCCCTTAAGGTTTATCAGTAAAAAGTAGCCCTGTGTCCTTCACTGGAAAGCTGATTGTTTTGTTCAAACCACAGTCTATTGCTTTCCCCTTTCAGATTTCCACTGAAGAGCAGTGATGTTTTATTCTTAGTTCTTTAAATTCAGAAGACAAGCTTCTCACATCTGGTCAATTACCTGTGTCCTACTTGCCCTTTCTGTCTAATCCCTCTCTTATATACAAGTCCTTTATGATGTGACAGGTGAACATTAAAAACAATGTGAGGTTAGATCAGAGGCAAGCTGAAAGTAACCCCTGTCTGAATGACAGATGCCTGTGCTGTACTTACATTTTGCTTCTGCAGCACAAATGGCCATGAAGATAATCTTTCATATATGACTTTACAGAAATTTAATTTAGAAGTAAATTTGTTGAGAACCTTCTAAAAATTAAAAACATTGAAAAAATGAATTCTGCTTAAATGAGTTTGGTATTTACTGGCAATGTTTGTTTTAAGCTATAAGATCTTGTAAAATTCTTGTTAGAAATGACTGAACAAACCCTGGATTTGATGCTTGGGCATTGAAGTAAAAGTAAAGCACCTTAAATGCCTCGTGCTGATGGATGACACCCTTGTGTTCTGTTTATTAGTGGCTTTAGTGCTATAATTTTGTGACATTTCAACGTGGGACATCTTTTAACCCCATCTGGAGATAAGTTAATTTCTCTTTTTTCCATTGGTCTTTGCTTTCTCCTGTACCTCAGTCTTTCTTACTCACAGTAAAAGCAACAAAGACTGTATTCTAACATTTTAGTTATGACCAAAATGTTCTTGGACTGGCCATAACAGAAGTGACCAAGAACATGTGTTCATGGAATAAATATTTCTGAATAACTATAAGCTTTTCTGAGGGCCATGGGATAGACTAAGCCAGCATCCTGGTTCTGGCTAGGATAGGGTTAATTTTTGCTGTAGTGGGAGGGGCATGGCCAAGACATGGAGGTTATTTTATACCACCTCCCTCATTGAGGTAGTATAAAACAAAAATGCCTGTGTCAGGGGGAAGGGAGTCTGTTCTGAGGAGAGATTGTGTCTCATATGTCCCATAAATATGTCTCATATTTATATAAATTTACATTGTATTTGCTCAGGAAATGTTCTCCTGTGCCTAAGTCACAGATCTCCAGAGATTTGTCTTATTCTTCTCTTTACTATTTAGCTAATCATAAATGATTTAAAAAAAATTTTTCCAAATTGTGGTCTGAGCATGACTAGTGGATTGCAAAGCTGTGGAAATGGTTTTCTGGGTTTATTAAACTGTTTTCAATAACAGTTAGAATTTGAAGCATAAAGGATGCATGAGTATCTACAAAAAAATGAAGAGAGCAAATAATGGCCTACTCATTACCACACTGGAGTGTGATATATTCTGTCATTAGTGCAGACAGGGTGAATGAAGACTACAGGTACTGATTCCCAGTCCCAACTAATTTTCATTCTGGATATTCCAGTTTGCTTGGCTTGCTCATTCTTTCAAAAGCAGCAGTTTTTAAGACACACTGAAAAATAATACTCAAGACTAATCTAGTGTAGTATTAACTGAAAATGTTAAAAATAGATTTTAATTTTTTGCCAACACTAAGTATAAACGTTACGATAAATGAAGAAAGTATATTTATATCTGTGTTTTCAGAGCTCTCAGAGAACAGAGGAAATCTATGCATTCATTCTACAGCCCCCAACCCATTGCCATTTCCATGCCCTTAACATGATATTTATTCATTGCAAATTAAAGTCTTATCACTTCTGCCTTCAATTCCTCTGTAATAGCGGAAGCAGTAATCTAAATAGGCTGCTAGATTCCAATGACATATTCATTAGGACTGAATTATTAGTTTAGCACATCCTGAAAATAGGGACTGCTTAGTACATTTGTGCAGATGTCACTTTGCTGTGGGCACAAACCAGAAAAGGAATGACTACAAAACAAACTGCTACAGTTCTATGTATACCAGTTGTTTTGGTAACTGTACCCTTCTTCCCTTCTCCAAATAGTATCCTCTGACAGGGTTTGCCTGGCACAGCAAAGGCATAAGTTGATATCTGGAAATCAAACTAAGAGAAAGAAGGGGATTCAAAACTGTTGGGTGGAATGTTCTCTGAACCTAAGACATATCAGAGAATAAAACCCACTTTCTGCAATATAACTGCTGTTTTAAAATGGTAAAAAAGCACGTAAGTTCACATCACACCATATGGTGTTGAGTTAAATCTGCTTCATAGTTTTGAATCAGGAACATATGCACCCAATGAAGTGGCAGTTGCTAGAGAAAATATGACTGTTTTGTTAGTAAATAACATTTGAAAGCTACAAACAGTCCCTAAATTTTTTTCTTCTGCAGTAGATTATTATGCAGAACAGCTACTACCATGAATGAGCATTTAAAGTCTATCGACTCCTAATCACTTTAGAGGGTGAAGGAGCTGGCTTGGTGTGCATGAGAGTCTGCACAAACTTACCTGTCAGAGGAGATCACATAAATACATTTGTTATACTGCAGGTGGCATTTTAATGTTTCAGTGCCACCTTTTTGAACAAGGAGTGATCAGGTTGTCAGCCAGAGTGGAGCAAGAGGAACAGCCCCTTTTCTGTCAGATGCATTTTCCCATTTCATCTTGTATATCTCACACACGTAAATCAAGACATGAATCGTGCTAAGTGCAGGCTAAGCCAGGCTACTCAGCCTTTCATGTTTACTTATTCCACCGGGGCTAAATTGTTTTAGCACGCTGCTCTGAACCTGGTGGACAGGTGTTGGTGCTCTGTACTGGGTGGTGGTGAACCAGTGTGCCCCAGGGACCTGGCAAACTGGTGACTTTGTACACTGTCACTACTTGGTGACAGTGCTGTGGAGGAGTGGGAGAGGGACAGAGAGCTGTAGAGGAAAAGACATAGAAAGAGATTTCTGAGGATACAGCAAGGACTCAGACAAGTGTCTGCCTTCTTGTTAACTGGCTTTACTGTGTCTAGTCCCATTCTGAGTTTGGAAGCAGTAATAGGATATTTTGGGTCCCTGCCAGGATTCACATAAGGAACTGTCCACACTCAAATACTTCACTGGCTTCAGTTATAGTGCTATCTAAAATAGCAACTGCAGTTTCTGAAGAGCAGCATGTCTGTGTGCTGTCTTGGAATGTGATAAAGGTTTAGAGAGAAAATCAGTGGGGGGAGCCCAAATAGCATCCTGCCCAGCTGCAGCCAGGCTCAGCCCAGGAGCCATCAGCCCACCTTAGGCCCACTTGCACAAACCCAGAGGAGCACAATGGCATGTAGGAGTGGACCTAAAATTAGGATTCCTTAGGAACCACCACCTGTCTGAGCCCCAGTGTCCAGGTGTGAAGCATATTACCATGGGAGCAGCACTCTGACTCACCTTTTGGACTAAGAGGGCTACTGCCTAGGGGCAAAACCCCTTGTGTGATGCAGGGCAAAGGCAATCTGGCATCTCACAAGATTTGGGGGTGGGGAATCAAAGGTGGAAAAAGGGAACTGTTTAGATGATTGGGGGAGGAACAAGAATGGGAAATTTGAGGGGTATGCAACACAAAAGGGCTTGTTGGATGTGGGCTTATCACCTGTATGTCTGGCCATGCCCATGCCTGGTCAACAGTCTGTCCTGTCTTCTCATTAAATTCCTTTCTAACTGTTTCCTGGGTCAGTGACTCTTTGTTCTGTGTATATACATGTGTGCACAGAGGTGTGGGTGCAGTGACTGGAGTCAGACCATGGGCTGGAGCAGCTGTGTGTCCCTGGTGCCCTGGCTGTAGTGAGTGTGGCTGTGTCATCAATAGTGAAGACCAAGCTGGTGAGCAGGGGAAGAGGCCTGGGAGCAAGGGGGTCTCTAAGGGCCAGCTATGAGTGCAAGGGTACCTGTGTATCTCTAAAAGCTGAGGCTCAGGGCACAGGAGGATGGCTACTGGGACCTGGGATGTGCCAGCTCTGTGTGTGTGTGTGTGTTTGTATGTGTGCATGATGGTTTGCATGAGATACTGGAGTGGTATCACAGCTTTGGGGTTTCATATATCCAGGTTCCAGTAGCTGAGATCAAGGGAGAGCTACTTGGCAGACTGTCTAAGACCAGCCACTGACCCACAGAAACACACAGGTATATATGTATATATTTATATGTATATAATTGTGCATGTAGGTATGTATGTGGTGTGTGTGTGTGTTTGGTGTGTGCATGTCTCTGCTGGGAATACATCTTTAGCCTCACTTTAAACTGAGCCATGGGACATGGAGCAGCCTTACCTCTATCAGGATTCTGGATCCAACATGATATATTTTACTCTAACATATCCATTCTGTATTGTGTTCATTCAACTGTTTATTTTGTTTCCTCACCCATCATTCATGTTAAAAGGACAGCTTTCAAGTGCAGCAAATGTTTTACAGTAGTGCTAGACATGTATTTTAGTAACACATATCTCTTTCTGAGCCCATGCCATTAGAAGAAATTATTTAAAGCCCATCCTGCTGGAGCACATGGATGCTGGGATAGACGCATGTGGTACCAAGAAAATGAAACTTTTTCTTATCTCATGAGCCACTGACCAGGAACAGAGTGCATGGAAATAAGCTCATGACAGCTGTGAGTCTCCACAACTTTTGCTCAGCTCTCCATGGGGAGGAATGACTGCCTCTTCTCAATTAATCCTGACAGCAGAAAGATTGGACATGTGACAGCTGCTTTGACAAATATCTTGATCATAGTGCTTAATCTTTCCTTGACAGTTTTCATAACCAATGAAACATAACTCCTATCTTTAAGCTTGACAAGATCCTGGAGAGCTCAAACTAATTGGTAATGTTGAAATCTAAAACCTTTGGAAAAGTGTTTACATGTTATAGTGGCATATATCTAAGTACAAAACTCTTTAACACCTCTAAGACACTGTAAGTGTTATTCTGTTCTCTGCTGAGGGCGGCTGCTTTACCACTGCTTTTGCTGACCTTCCTTTCTCTCATTTTTGCAGTGCTTGGTCAGGTCTTGCTTTTATAATTCACCTCCTGTACTGTAGCATGATTGTGTTTGAATTTACAAGATGATATTTGGTGAGTAGCTGATCTCTAACTAAGTGGGGTGCTCATCCTAGTCAGCATTTTAGCTTTTAGATGAATAAAGCATGAATTTGCCTTCAAGGTTCTGTGAAATTGTGACTGCAATATTTAAGAAAACATCTTTGGCTTCTTTCACGTCCTTGCCTCCTTTTGCCCAAAAGAGGGCACTCTATACCTGACTTTCTTTCAATTCTTTTTACTCTTTTTTTTTTTTTTTCCTTACGTTCAATCATTAATTGCAGAAAAGACAGTGCCACTTTTTATTTACAGTTCAAAATATGCGGCTCTCCTTTGTTCATCTCTAATGAGAATCATTCACAAAGTAGGGAAAAGAAAAACATTCACTGTAATGCAGTGAATAATGAAGTACTTACTCCTTTTCAGTTGTTCTCCACAAGTAAAAAACAGGAATTGGCTCACAATCTGACCTATCCGTGAAGGAGTTTCATTGGGGAAGCAGAATTTGACCTTTCTCATGGTGGAAGCATAAAATAATCCAGTCTTACGCATTTGTGTGGTACCATGTTGGGTTTCCCGCTTTTGATCTTAGTGCTTCTTGGGACAAATTATCATAGAACCATGGAATCAGAATACCAAGGTGGAAAATACCTCAAGGATCCTCTGGTCCAACATTTCTCAGCAAAAGAATGGTCTAGAAAGATGGGTAGGCACCCTATCTAGCTGAATTTAAAAAAAAAATCTAGTGTTGGGGAATCCTCCATTTCCTTGGGGAGATTATTCCAATGGCTGATTGTTTTCATAGGGAAATTTTTCCTCTTATGTCCAGTAAAAATCACCCCAGGGGTGACTGGTACCCATTACCCTTTGCCTTTTCCCTAGGACTCCATGTAAAAGAGGAAATTTCCACCTTTGTAGCCACCCTGTGGGTATGAGAGCATGGTGACAAGGTTTCCCCCAAGCCTTCTTTTCTCAGGGCTGAGCAAACCCAGGTCTCTCAGCCTCTGCTCATACAACAAGCTTGCCTGTCCTTTGGTTGTCTTTGTGGCCTTTCTCTGGACTCTCTGCTGTGTCCACATATTTTTTGTATAGCAGGGACCAAAACTGAGTGTGTTTTTCAAGGCTGTGATCATTAGGGTTGGATAAGAATTTCTTTGCCTCTGGTCATGCCATTTTATATTAGGCTTTTACCTCTATCTATCTCTAAACCTCTCTCTGTATTTCTAACACATCATCTGTATCTTCCACATTATCTGTATCTTTATCCATATTCATATCAATATATTTTTTCTTTGATTCAGTTTGAAGACTTGCAGATTAAACTCTTAGAAAGTCAATTCAAAGAAAAAAAAGAGGACAACTATTTTTATACACAAAAAACCCCGAAAGTTCTTTTTACTTATTGCTTTAAAAAAATCAGACCAAATGTTTAATTCCACATATTTTATCTGCTGACTTTGCTGCTTCTGAGCACCTATGCTGTCTTAATAGCTACTATTGCTCAGTTCTCTGGGTCAGGTTTAACCCACCTCTACATCTCTTCATGCCTTCTTTATTTCCATTTAATTGCATGTATTTTAAACCAGCTTTGAACAGGTCTGCCTGTTTTTCCGCTTGATATTCTGGTAGTCAAATCTCTCCTATGACAAGAGCAGGTGAAGCAAACCCACTTCACGTCTTCATGAAAAAGAACTTTGGACTTCAGAAATAATATTTGTCAGTAAGAAACTCACACATATTTACATACGAAGTTATAATTATATATACTTTTAAAGAATATTTCAAGAGCTGTAAGACATATTTTTAGAACTGCAGACTCCTATCTCTGGCTGTTCAGCTACCTTTAAAAATTGACTGCTGATGCTTCAGTTAAAGAATCTTTACTTGGGTCTCAGTTGAAGCACTTGAGGCCTGCCAATCTCTTCAAGGAATCTTTGTTTATGCCAGAAGGATGTTACTTCCTCAGCTCAACATGATTTCAGCTAAAAGGAATAATATGCAAATTCATCACACAGTATTAGCACTCACCATATATACAGAGTCTCCCTTTCTCTGTGGTCATAGGCGTCTCCAGATTCCCTCATGGAATGTCAACGCTGGGACAGGAGTTAATTTCTAATCTAAACTTTCTGTCCCAAAGTTATACATCCAGAGGGTGGTTGGGCACTAGAACAGGCTCCCCAGGAAAGCAGTCACAGCACCAAGCCTGACAGAGCTCAAGAAGTGTTTGGACAATGCTCTTGGACACACAGAATGGCTCTTGGGGATGGTCTTGTGCATGGCTGGGATTTGGACTTGATGATCCTGATGGGTCCTTTTCAACTCAGTTTATTCTGTGATCATATTTACCTCAATAGTCCTGAAACAAATTACCTTATACTAGGAAATGTTTAGAAACTGGTTGAGTTGAGGTGTTTTATGTGCATATACATACACACACACACATATACACAGAAATAAACACAAATACATATATATATATGTATACATTTGTACATATATAGACATCTCCCTAAAAAGAAAAATAATCCCAGAAATTGTTCAAGTTTGGTTGTTCAGGTTTTTTTTTTCAAGAAAGGACATTTTCTATGAGAAGTAAGTGCTGATTGGATAAGAAAGTAATTGTTTAAAATGGAAGACAAGAAACACATAAAATCTGCTCCATGGTGCAGCATAGGATCTTGAAATTCTTTATGATGAGCAAAGCTTTATAAAGCATGGAGAAAATGAGTAAATGAGCAAATAAGGTTGTTTTTTCCATTTAAAATGCTTTGAGAAAGAGTGAATTTGTTACATTCAAATACAGGAAACTAAAAATGTGAATGGAAATATATTCTGAACGTAGTTTAGGATAAGGAAAGGTATAGCAGTGAAAGTGACATCAAGTAAACACTGTCATTTGATTCTAAAAATACACTGGTTTATATCCATTTAAATATATAAAAAGACTTTTATGTTAATGTAGGAAAAAGAGACAGAATGAAACAGATAAAGGAATCAAGTTGGCACAGCTGTGTGTAACATTCAGGAGGCCTGGTGTTACAGTATTTAATTAAAAAAATAAAAAAGAATCAATTCAAATCTCCTATACAGAAGTTTTCAGAAGTTACAAAAGGGATTGTATCAGGCTTTTTGTGATAAAGAATACTAAATTTGTTCACCTTGGAGAATGATTCAAACCACAAGAATGAGGCTTCAGTAGGGCACATTTTGCTCAAAATTAGTCACATGACAAGTGTGACTGGTTTTCTGAAATGGAACCCTGTAGAAAAATCAGCTAGAATTACAACCTGTTAGTAATATTAACCCTGTGGGATATATTATTGGGAAAAGTGGCTTTAATAAATAATATGTTTTTGTCAAGGGACACAACACTGAAGATAAATGTTCTGAAACAGGGTATTGTGCATGTGAAAATCTTGGAAACTGGGATACTGCTAGAATAATGAAAAAAAATTTCATTAACTTTTGATCCAGCTGTCTTTTCATGCTCTTAATGCTGCTTATGGTTTAATACCATCTTACTTCCACTGCCATTAGAAAAAGTTGTCTTACTCTAGATATGCCCTTGCATGCAGTGTTCAAACATAGTCCTCTCACAAGTTTTTAGTTAAAATATAATAAACAGAAATAGATGTGCCTCTATTTTGTTCAATCTAATTATATATTGTGACTAAATGTGTAAGAAACAAGAAATCAGGAATACTGCATATTATTTTCACTGTGGGTGATCAAAACATTATTTAGTGGTTCTATAATTATGATGTATTAGGAAAATTCACATTCAAACTAGCAACATCCACCTGAATGGTTAGACTAGTTAGAGTACACTGAGCTATAATAGAAACCATAAAAGAGAACAGTTTAAAACATGCTAGCAGACTTTTCATTGATAATGTATTCAACTAAGTTTGTTGTTAAAAACCCACAGGTGTAAAGCACATTAAAGTGTAATTGTGCTGACAGTTCAAAGCAATTGTTACATATTACATATTAAGGCATATTTTTACTATTTACTTTTAAGATATTTATTCACCTGAGAAACCACATCTAAAACATCATAAAAGAGGAAATGGTAAAAAAGGAGCCATAAACCCAAATGACAAAGAGAATAAGTGTTATGAGCACAGTTGGTAAGAATTGTAGTAAGTGGAGAAAGGGACAATGAACTTCACAGACACATTTTCTACCATAGAAAAAAATCAAAATACACTTACCCACAGACTGCTGAACACTACTGAGCTTTCACTAATCTCCTAGAACATTAATCACTTGCAAACTTTAAATTGTTAATGTGAATAGAAATGAAATAATCCTTTTCTCACAACACAGTTTATTTACTTTTCTCAGAAATTATTCATCAGTCTGCAATTGTTTATCTAGTTCTGAAGAAACTTTCACTTAACCTTAATGACATCTCCATCTCCAATTTGAGTCAAATGAATTAGAAATTGCAAAAAATAACTGGACTGTGAAGCTAGCAAGCTACTACCATACAATCACAGGGGAAAAAATCCCCATGCTTGTACCCTCAAAGAGAGAAGTAGAGACTTCAGAAAGCCTATTATGGACTAGATTGTGGTTATTGATTTTACATAGAAAGCAATCAAATTCAACGGTAAATCCCCTTCAGAGATAATTCTGTTTGAAGAACAGACAAGTCTAATTGTTAAAACACACTTCTCTTGTCTACCTTTAGCATGTAGCACAACCACATCAGCTGCTTAATTAATGAAGGCTGGCTTAGAGCAAAGTCCAAGAATTCAGAGATTTCAGTTTTGGTGTGAATCACAAACAGATTCAGAGAAAAACCACAAGCAGTACCATGATCATTCACAAACTCACTGAAATATTTCATCCTGCTAGATTGGGATTTACACATTTAAAACACACTGAAGTTCCCAGAGAAACCTGTCTTTTCTGTCTTCCCTCCAGGCACAGAGAGGTTCTCTTGAAAACCTTGTGGTTGGCAATCATGGGTAGCCAATGCACATGAAGAAATGCCCATCCTGGGGAAGAACATACCTAACACGGACTCCTTTTGCAACTGAATCTCAGAAGGTGGAATGGTGTAAATGGACATTTTTCCTTCCGAGGACAAGTGAGCTGGAGTACAGTTCTGGCAGAATACATGCATATGCCCTGAAGACTCAGGTGAAGAGCAGTAGGAGTAAAACCAGCTCTCCATCTAGCAATTGGACTTGGGCCTTCTTTCCATAAGCTGAAAGCGACAGAAGAAAAAGCTAAAGGAGGTTGTCTGCTGCTCAGAGGAAGGATAACCAAGAGTGGCCCCACAGAACAGGCTGTCCTTGCCTATTTCCCACAGCTAGTGTCACAAAAAAACCTACACCCTCTCCAGGCAGCAAGACTGAGAATCCCAGTTCTCATCACTTCCTGATATAAGTGAGACCCACTGTTACTTCTGGCCAGGACTTACCCCCAGGCACGACTCACCTCATTGGGAATGCATGTCTTCTGTGGGTCTGTGAGTGTGTTTCCTCTCCTCATACTGCTGTAGCTGAGAATTGCTAAACCCCATGTCTTAAAGCTGGCTGGCTGAATACCAGTTTCTGTAGCCTGTCACTTTCTCACAATTCACAACAATATTTGCAGTTCTGAAGATTCAAGGGTGCACTGGACAAATTGCAAATGTAATTTAAGTGTAAACATTTTCTGCTAGCCCTGCTCTCTAATGATGCCTGTTAGTTTTCTGTTCAGTGCCCTTTAGTACAGCCATACACCAAGTGCTTCATTGTATGAAGCACTGAAATGAAAAAATCCATCTTGTAATATCAGCAACAGAGACATGACCAATATAGGAGGAAATGAAGTATTGTTTCTGGAGCACAGCAATTTTTAAAAACAGTTCTTGGCCTGCTGATTACCAATTGCTTGCTGACTTCAGAATTGATGCAGTAAACTTGTACATCATACTGGGAAGCGTTTTTCTTCTTTAAAAAAATATTCTTAATTTTACTTTGGCATTTATTGTAAATCAGAATCTCATTGATCTGCTCATGACTTGCATCAGTTTATTCATTGGGTCATTACACAACTGGTTTTGGACATGCAACTTCATCTTTGTCAGAGGAAAAGGGGACTTGTTTGAATTGATCCAAACGGTAGTAAAAAGGAAGACAGGAAAATAAGATTTCTTTTGTTTTATTAGAAAAGTGTAATGTTCCCTTACTAATAATAAAAATTTAATGAAAAGCAATTAGCAAAAGAAATAATTTTCAATAAAGGAAGTAATGTTCTATTAAGTCATACTTGATAGCTCAACAGAATTGTGTTTTATATTCAGTATTAAACTCTGTGACAAAGAAATTACAGAAGTTCTGCCAGGCATAGTATGATTTATTCACCATGAACATGCAATAGTGACTAGTACTATCTTTTCTGTGACAAGACTAAAATTAAACTCAGGACTTTCAGCAGATAAAAATACCAAAGCACTATGAGCCATGAAGATCTTTGTTGGATCTTAACTCTGATGGTGATTAACAGCCTGTGATGGAAGTCATGCTTTATTTCAAGGTTTCATTTGTAAGTGTTGTAGAAATTAATAATAAATAGACCTTTCAATTAGAGGTTTATCAGTTTCTAATGCCTTCTGGGCTGATATGCTGTCTATAATCATGTTTTATAGGCCTCTATTGATGTACAGTCACTATCCATGAAATAATACTGTCTGAAATAAGGAAATAATACCTATTAATCACATATTACCCATTGAGAACACATCCAATACAGACATTTGGGGTGATGAGATAATTCCTTCTGCACTGTGCTCTCCTTCAGCAAAATGCCTTTGCCAAATCTGGCTGCATTGTTTCCCTAAATCTCCTGTTGCAGGCAGGAGATGCAGTGGCAATCCCTTCTCATTTCAAAACGTTCATGGAGGGATGAAATGACAAATTGGTGTCTGTCTGATAGAAGGGGCTTATGCATGCAATTATGATATTAACTCTCTTAGCAACCAAAAACCAGCCCCAAACCTCTATTTGCTTTATCACTCCTCTTAGCAATAACGATTGAGGGGAGTAGGAGGAGAGTAAATGTCTTTAATTTGGCTCACCCACTACCACTGAGCTCTATATCAGAGGAATGAAGAAGTATTGCCCTCTCTGTTGCTGGTTTCCATGGTTTGAGTAGTGCAAGTTTGGAGGGAAGATTTTACTTATAAACAGCTGATGTCATCTAGGCTTGTCCACTGAAGTTTTTATACAGGAATGGATAAAATAAAGTATAACCAACTATGCTTCTGTGTTTCCAGAATGGTTTTAGGTGATGGAGCAGTTTATGTGATTATAAGTATCTTTATTTTCTCAGAAATTCTGAGCATAGTCTTATCCCACTTCCAAAGTTCTAATTCCACTCCTGTTTGGGAAATATTTCAAGCGTTATTTGGACTTGCTAATTCTATGTTTAATGTCTTGGAGAAGGAAAGAAGAATGTTAAATGTTAGCTGGCATGAAATATAACAGTTATTTATCTTGTGTAACTTTGTAGAGATAGGTTAGGAAAATAGGTGCTGGTTGGAAAGGTCAGAGAGAGCTGGGAAAGAAGTTCCCAGGCTGGCAGAAGAGCAGTGGCAGTGCTGGGAAGGCAGGAGCATGTCACTGAGTGTGGTGACATTTTGGCAGTGGAAGGGATGCTGGTGATGAAAATGCTCCTGAGAGCTGGGGTGAGCAAGAAGCTGTGGTGGTGACAGTGTCAGCCTGTGCCACAGCCACCGTGTGTGACTGCTCAGCCACAGAGAGCCCATGGCCACCGTATGGGAGACTTGCAGTGCAGCTGCAGAGAGCAGATTTTCTGTCTCTTTAAACAGGATACAGCAGGCATCTGCTCCTGGTATCTGAGGAAGTGTTAGTTACTGTCTTAGGTCTTCACTGAAAGCCCAGGCTCTGGAAGAAGGAGTAAAGGGTTCCTGGCTGTGGTGTGAGAAGGAGGCAATAGATTCTAATGGGAGCTTGGTGAGTGCCAGGAAGTGCTGTGGGTCTTGACAGCCTTAAGAAGGATTCTGCTTTTCCCCAGTAGCAGGTGCTTTTATCACTTGGCTCTTCTACTGATTAGAAAAACTGGAGCCAAAACTCCCAGGACAACCCACATTTTCTAACGTCTTCTTGGATATATTACCTCATTTTAAAATATCCTGATGGGTGAGGGAATGACTTATCTAATGGAGTGGGACTGTCAGTAAACAAAAATCTAAATTAAATGTTGATCCATGACAGGAAAGGTGAAATGAGAGCTTCTCTAATTGGAAAATAATTTCATTTTGCTGCACTAATTATTGAAGTATGAGCTTCATGCAATTATACATGACTGGAAACAGCTCCAGCTAACGCTCACTACGTTTGCCCAATTAAATTTTACAGCATTGTGTTTGAATACAGCCAGTTACACTCATTAATAAAACTGCAGGTGACAATAGACATGAAAGACTTCTGGAAGGAAGGTTAGCATTTACTCTTTCTTCTCTTTCTTTTGGTGGTGTGTCCTGCACGTCTGTGCAGAGGAAGGACTGTACAGCCCAGCTCTGTACAAGACTTGCATCCTCATGTATGCACAGCCCTCCTGTGTGTTGTCCACTGGGAAGGCCTTGCTGTCAGACAACTTTGCTTAAGTTTGTAACAGAAAAGTGAAGAGGACAGAGACTTTTGGAAAAAAGAAAAACTCCAACAAAAAACCAATAGCCTGTAAGACAGAACAAAATAGTATGTTGAATGACCTGAGAATATCTCCTCAGACGGAATGATTCCTAAATCCCTTTCTCTTCTTTCTCTGTGCCCCCATCACTTTTCCACTGATTTGTGAGGTCTGGAATAACTCCTTTCTACTTCTGAAACTTTTCAAATTAATTTGATGCTACCTGTTTTGACATTATCCTATTTTTCTTTAATATTTGTCCATTCTCTCAGGTCATTTATGTCTGTTTCTGGCTTATATCCCAGTCCTCTTGGATAGTTTTAATGCAATTTTTTGGGTGTGTTTTATCTTTCTGTCCCCTCTGTCACTGGACTCATCCCATGGTCTCAAAGGTGTCAGTGGCTTCCTCACAAGTCTTTTGGTAGATATGCATGCACACAGAGACACACACACAGAGGTTGCAAAAAAAGGGAAAAGTCTGTTACTCTTTTAGCCTTGTTCTTTTCTTCTCTTTTCAGAGTTATGAACTCCTTTTTTTCCTCCCACCTTTCTCTTTTAATATAGCTCTTTTTGATATTTAGCAAGAAAGTTACTTTCTTGACCTTCATTCTTTGTAATTGAGGCTGACTGCATAGCATACATGGCCCTCAAAAATACAGTGTTAAATATTAAAGTGATTAAAATGATTTTTGAAAGAGAATGTCTACATTGCACATTTCTTTAGCCCTCAGACCAAAGACCCAGTGTATGCCTGATATTCACTTAATTAGCTACAAACTCAGTGAAAGAAATGAATAGATTCTGATTCTGTGAATTCTTTGACTGGATTATTTTTTTTTTTTCTTTTATTTCCTATGATGTGAAGTCTTTATATTAAGGACCAATTTTCACAGGTTTAAATCACCAAAATGTATTTACACAATTTGCCATCAGTTTGACATTACTTGAGGAACCTGTAACTATGGGAAATTTTGTCTTGGAAAAGGAGATAGAGGTGGCTGAGTCAAGTTAATAAGAGGTATAATAAAAGCAATATGTTCTGTATCATCTTGTTCTTTCAGTGTGGTCTGTGCCTACTGTACTGACCCTGCACCTCTTCAACCACACAGCATTTTAGGTGGTCATTAGAGGCTAAGGCTGTGTCAGAGACTGTAATCATGATCCTTCAGTATTACAACAAAAAGCTCAAGGCTAGAAGACAGAACTTGAGAGGGACAGAGTAAAAGGGTCCCCCAGCTGCTAAGCCCAACAAATAGACTAGTTTTAAGCTTGATATTCTAGAAATTGTTATATTTCAGGCCCAGCCTATTAAAAACTTCCACTCACTGCACTCTCTGTGCTGGAGACATGGGGCACAGAGGTGCTCAGCACTTCTAATCATTGCACCTTCCCATCCACATAGGTAATATGTGCTCTCTAATTCTGGTTATTCTTGGTGTGCACAGAGAAACCTGTGCCGGCAAGAACTGTAGGAATTCAGCTATGACTGGGAGAGCTGGAGAAGTGTGGGAGTCACCCACCTCAGGTGATAGGACATAAGCCAGCTCTGCTCCCAAAAAAGCCTCACTGTGTTCACAGGGAGATGTGCTCCAAGGAAGGAGCTCTGCTTCAAGCACAGCACCTTGCAAGGAGCATCTTTTGTCTTGACAGGCAAGTGCAGCCAGTGCTGTGCTGCACTTCCTGGTTCCTGACCTGCATTCCTGCAGGACCTTCCACTTGGCCTTGCTGAACTTCAGCAGGTTTGCACAGAGCCACCTCTCCAGGCTGTCAGGGTCCCTCTGGCAGGCATCCCTGTCCTCCAGCATGTCCACCAAACCACACAGCTGGTGTCATTGGCAAACTTGCTGAGGGTGCCCTTGGTCCCACTCTCCATGTCCCTGACAAAAATGTTAAAAATTGCTGATCCTAATACTGACCTCTGGGGAACACCACTTGTCATTGGTTTCTATTTGGACATCAAACTGCTGTCACGACTCTTTGAGTGTGACCATCCATCCATTCTTCATCTACTGAGTGCTCCACCCAGTGCTCCATCAGATGCATGTCTCTCCAGTTTAGAGACAAGGATGATGTGTGGGACAATGACAAGTGCTTTGCACAAGTCCAGGTAGATGATGTCAGTTACTCTTCCCTCATCCACCACTGCTGTAACCTTGTCATACATGGTCACCAACTTTTCCAGGCAGGATTTGCCCTAAGTGAAGCCATGTTTGCTGTCATCAATCACCTCTTTATTTTTGTGTGCCTCAGCATAGCTTCCAGGAGAATCTGCTCCGTGACCTTGCCAGGCCCTGAGGTGAGTTATGATTTCATACTTGACACGAAAACAAGGAAGCATGGTTTAATTCCTACTTATGTCCCTAAGTAATAAACCAAAGACATCAATGCAGTAGGTGATAAGAATTAAAAAAAAAAAAATCCAAAAAACGTTTGCCTGCCAGTGTGCTCACAAGCACAGAACTTCCCTGACAGCATTTAAAATAGATCTAAAATGTAAACTTAGCCCAATTTAATGGTATGGAATGGTGGTGTGAACCCACCAATTTAATGGTATGCTTGCAGAGTACTCCTTATCTATGCTTGCAGAGTACCAAGTGTATGTATAAATAAATATATTTTACAATAAAAATTCATATCAGCCTTGTTTTTTTAAATCTTGGAATGTATATTATCTATAAATTAAAAAAAAAAGTTATTAAGCAAAAAAGGCCCTGCTTAAAGAAGTTTGTGTTACTTTTATGATATCTGCAGTCCCAAGACAGGCTTGCTCAGAATGTCCTTTAAGTGCTCATTTATGTGATGTCTGTGACAGTAAATGGAAAAGTGGAGGACCAGAGTCTTTCATCATGCCTGAGTAAAGCAATATTTTACTGAGCTTGTTTTGTGCCATCTGCAGTTGACAAAACACTGAAATTCCTTTGTAACATTTGATAGAAATAAATTGAGTGCCTAAAAGATATTTTACACCAAAGAGTATTCCCAGAAATGTGAGTTTGTAGCCAAAAGTTAAGTGCGGAACAAGAGTACTAGTTAGACTTCTGTTCCAGAAGGACAGAAACAAGGGGCCAACAAAACTGTAAGTGACTTCAAGGACCAGATCTCCATGGCTCTCACCTGGAGTGCATGTGGAAGGAGTGGCAAGCACAGAAAGAGAAGAGCTCTGCTGTTAAGCAGAGAGCAGGACTGCATTTAGCAGTTACTGCTTTTGTTTTTTCCACTCTGTTTGCCAGATGTTTGCACAGTAAGTTTCCTGAACAAACCTTCACTTTTAGGACCAGGGATCACTTTCCTCAAAGAAAACAGACACTGAGAATCTTTAGGCCTACTGAGTCAAGAATCCAGTACTTAAAAAATGGGCCAAAACCTTAGAGGTTAGGTTTCAAACATGACGACTGGATATGTTGAGGAATGTATTTGTGCTGCTGTGGTACAAAAGCAGAGGAAAAAAAGTTAAAATTTTGACTGTGTTGTTTCACACTGCCTTCAATTTCCTGAAAATGAGTCACCTGAATATATTTGACCACCCGAGGAAGCAGGTTCTCCCTTTACTGTGGTTCTTGGTGTGCCGTCCTTTGGACATAGCTGATTGTGGCTTTGGAGAGTATTTCACAGGTCCCAGCTGACTCATCCACTGTTTGGTGGAGGCTGATTAGCCTCTTCTGACATTGTTTTTTATTTCTTTTTGTGCTAGTTCCGTCTCTAAATGTTCAAAGAACATGGCCCATTACACTTGATTACTAAGAACATCTTGCAGTCTCCTTTCAGAAGAAAGCAATGAAAGTTTTACCTTACAAAGCAAGTACAGGAAATAAAAGGCTATTAAAAATTAGAGAAAGAAAATAGACAGGAAAAACCTGACTCAGTAACATAAGTACTGCATAAAATAGCAAGAACACTGCAATGTCATTTGAAGTTATGATTTAGACAAATATGAAGCATTTGCATTTTCAGCCTCAAACATGTAATTTCTTAATCACAGTTTTTTATGTGATTACAGCTGCAAAACCCCCAGAGGCTCTTTTTTTTTTAAAGTTTTAATTTTTTTCTTGTTTTCATTTTTTCAGCTAACTACAAATGGATTTGGGGGGGAATTTTAAAGATGAGAATTTGTGTTTGGCTTTGATCACTAAAATTTTTATTTTGATGCTTTTCAGGGGTGTGTTAGATAAGAATGCAAAATTTCCTGATGAAATGTATTTTCAGTCAGTTTTTTTTTACTTGGAAGAAATTAATCCAAAATTTTTAGTCAGTTTTATCAAGGGGATAGTTGTTTATGATTTCCTGCTCAACAGTGGAATCTGTCTATGTAAATATTATACATTTTTGTTTTTTCTGTAGGTTCCTAACTGTGCTTTCCATTACTAGATTTTTTTACGTCTTATTCCTCCTTATAAAATGCTACATTGGTACCAATATGCCTTTTTTTCCAAGTGAAATGGTTAGGTCCTTCAGCAATTAAATAAGATTTCACTCATTTCAGTGTGCAGACTGTGCTGAGTGGAGGGCTGATAAATGAAATAAATGGAGCAGACATGGAGTATGTATGACTGACTGCGGGCTAGAAAACAAGAGGGACAGCATTTGAATTCTGCCCAGCTCCCCAAACCCACCCACATCTTGGATGCAAAGTCTGTGTCCACAATATTATTTTAACTTGGATCTGGAATGTGCTTTTAAAACAAATCTGATCAAGTCTATTTAGTGTGTTTTTGTTCACATATTTAAGAGCAGGTTCACAGAAATGGGTTCTTTTCAGACAAAACAGGCCAGATGGTGCACTTGTGTGCTCCTTCTACTAACACATATCCAGTCTCTGGGCATTGGTTACAGATATTCTGAGCAGAAGTCCCAGAACAAATGCAGTGTGAATGTTGCATCCTCAGCATTGTGTCTCTTACTATGACTGTTTCTTGCATCTTACATCTGCAGATTCAGCCAAAGTCAATACTCAGTGTTCAACAACTTGGTGGAAATCAGAAAGAGAGAAATCTTCAATTATATATACACATATATAAAAAAAATATAAATACTTTTTATTATGAAAGTCGACTTATATTTTAAATCTAGAATTTGGCTAATGGGCGTGATTTTGCCACAGAAGTGAAGCCAAATGAGTGAGAGGGAGTCAAAGGAGTTCCACCTGAAAGACTGGTGCTATAGAAATTGAGGAATATAATCCAGAAAAAGTATAATTTGAGTCCTTACTAATTTATAGGCTGTGATTGTGAATGCTGCCCAAAGCTTGTACAAAGTTACTGCATTGTACAAGAACAATTTCACCTTCCTGAGAAATTTTATTCTATATGACTGTTTTCTAAGCTTCTACAGGTGAATTTTGTCTAGTATTACACTATTAGAAACCCTGCTCCAAAAGTTAATTCTAGCTCCACAACACTTTCCAGCTTTACATCTCATGCTCAAATGAATTATAATTCATGTTACTATTTAAACAAATCCTTTCAGTAGCTCTTCATCTTCTGAAACAAATTCTTCCTGTAGAGAACAGACATAGTGTTGCAATTTCCAGGACAGTGCTGAGATACTTGTACCCAGAGTAAAGTTTGGACAGCTTCCCATGGTTTATCCATGAAAGCATCCAAGGTATTTTCTGGACTATCCTGCCACAACCAAAGACAGAAGCCCCACCACTGGTGTTGGTAATGGTAAATGGTAATGTAAAAAAATTATGTCAGCATTTTATTCAGGATGAAGCAAACATGCTAAAAGCTTGCACTAATAAACAGGAAACATATGTTTGCCTAAAGCAAACACAGTTTTGGCTCATGCAAAAGTCATGAGTATGTGCAATGAGTCTCTGAGGTTTTTGAATAGTTTTTAATATGAGATGAAGCAGCTAGGTAATAGACTTTGGTAATGCTGAGAAGAGGAAATGAGAAGAGAGTCCATAATCTTTAGAACTATCACTCTTCAAGTATCTTAAAAGAGAAGAAATGGGAATTGGCTATAACCTGGCCTTGTGTGTTAGCATAGGTAGAATTGCAAGCAATATTATTAGCATACAAATTGATATTGTGCAAAAGCAGTCTTTTGTTTGAAGGTAATGACCACGACAATGCAAAAAAAGAGAAGCTTATGTTCTAATGTAGCAGAGGAAGCAAATAAGCAATTTACACTGCAAAAACTTGCTGTTCCAGAAATGTGACTGGAAAAATGATCACTTTGCAAGCAATATTTATGTTGATTTGAATTTTTGAATACAATTGCTTTGTTCATCAGTCCAACACTGTTTTTTGTTAAGGCGCTTGCTCCTCTTGAAGGGTCAGATTTTGACACACTGGCAGAAATGAGAGTATAAGAGGATCAGTATCTAAACACTGATAGCAGCGTTTATCAGTTATCAGGATCAGTATCTATACACTGAAAGCAATTAAGACTTTGTTTGTATTATTTTCAATTGTAAAACATTAAGATGTATATCCCTGGCAAAAGTAACATCCTCAGGTCCTCATTTCACTGATGCATAGCCAGGGAAACACCCTCACCCAATGACAACATGTAACATTACTCATCCAAAAGGCAGAACCTTAAGAAAACAAAGTCCTAATTCAGCAGTTGAGAGCTCTGAGTGTATTTTTGAAGCACTGAGTTAATCTTTATTAACCCACTAGGGGAGGATCTGTAGGACTTTTCAAAAGCTTGAACATTGGGCATGAGTCCAATCTTGCTGAACACAACCTAAATGGGTAGCTAGGCAGTGCTTCTTGATCAAAGCCATTTTGGTGTGAGATAGATGTTTCCACAGTTAAGCAAAGCATGGCACTGTGCCTCTGCTGGAACCTTACAGTGCAAAGAGAGTGCTGCTTTGGGGTGTTTATGAAAAACAGTAATGCAAGCTCTATTAGGCATCCAGTTAGAGGTAAAAACATAAACTCTGTGTGAAGATTATCTGGGTAATTAAATTACTAAGTAAGCATTATGTCAGCTGGGGGGAGGATACTGTTATTAATGATTATATTAAATTTTGACAGCAGAAGGCAGACAGGTGTCTCTATTCCCCTCCAAATGATTATCTCTTGATAAATCGAATTCCTCTCAGCAATAATTGTAATTTCAGAACAGTCATATTATTAACAATACTATGTTGTTCTATATTGGAAAAGATAGACTTCAGCAGGCTGAACAGGACCACCAGCAGAGCTGCACAAATCCTATGGATCATTTGGACTGTTAACCAGGACTTTCCCATTGCCTATTTGCCTCTGCAATGTGAACTTCCAGTGTTCATTTTCAATGTATATTCTGGTGGGTAAACCTTCCTGAAAATTTAGTTAAGTTTAAGAAACTAAAATTACTGTGAAGCTAAGAATAGTCACCTTCTCCTCATCATCACCCACCCCTGGTGGCCCACACTCGTGTCTCTTTAAAAACAGTAGTAAATTGGGCTCCCCAGGACAACCAGGAGGTCCATGAAGTAAAGTGTGCACTGTGTAGGGTACAGATTCCAGGGGAAAGGGACTGCCCCATTACCTACACCTGAGGAGGCAGAACAGACTTTTCTAGCCTGAAGCAGCACATCTCCAGAGCCCTCTGCTCCTGTTGGACACCTGACCTTGTAGCTGGGAAGATCGTGGTGAATGGAGAAATATTCCAGGGGACAGAGACAGGAGGAGGTTTCTTGCAGGACAGAGGAATGTTCAGAAAAAGGTGCCTGCTTCCCCCAGGGCTGTGATGTAGCTCCAGAGAGGCAGCCCAGCTTCTGTGGCACAGCCATTTCTCACTCCCCATCCTGGCTGCAGGGAGCTGCTCTGGGAAGTCTCCTTTCTGACTGAGCACTGGGACTGCTGAGTTGTCTCAGGTACAGATGCCAGCAGGAACATCTCTCATTGCTGTGCAAAGTTCAGGGTGTGACACATTGCTGGGCGTTTAATCCTGGTGCAAAAGACACACTGGTTTTTTTGTTTGTTTGTTTGTAAGAATATTGCAGGCATCAGCTTTTCTCTCTTCTCACTAAACAGAGAAAAGCAAACCCCAAAACATTTCAATGACATAGGTTAATCTGCTCTTGTGTTATTGGCATGATGCATTAATACAGGGATATAGACTACTTTCTACCATGTTTAGTTAGTATGGGTACGCAACTTTGCACATATACGAAAAATGAATCTGAAAAAGAATGGTTACTATTTTAGTTTTAATTTATACTCAAAGACGAGAGCTATGGTTTCTCTGCAATAGTTACATTTCAGCTATTTGAAGCCAGCTGAGCGCCATCTGTGTGCCCACAGCCTCTCAAGGGTGTGATTATTTAATGATAAAACTAATTTTCCTCAGTGCTCATGATTACCATTGCAAAAATTATTTTAACATAAACTGAAGTGGTGAATTTTTGAGCTGTCAGAAGGCAGGGTTGGTTACTCAGAATATTGAGCAGCCTTTTCAGCAGAACTGTGGAAAGTCCCATAAAATAACACTACCTGTCAAAATCTAGGCTGAAGTCTAGAGTCTAATTTATCTTAGAGTGGCAAATAGTCTGCCCAGCTGAAAAAGAAAAAATTCTACTATGCCACTCACCATAACTTTTAGTTGTCTTTTCTTTAAAAACAACAGCTATTCCAGGTCAAATGGGCTTTATAAGCACTATATTTGGCATCCTCTGATGCTAAGACACTGCATTGGGGAAAGCTTTATCTTCACTCATGTTCAGAATGAGCCAGCCATGGTCCTTTGGATCACAGAATCATAGAATTTTTTGTGTTGGAAGAGACTTGTAAGCTCATGGAGTCCAACTGTGTGTGAAGATGAACACTGAGGGATGAGGTGGACCCTGAATAGGACCTTAGAAAATAGGATGAAATTTTGAGGCTCACAAAAAAGCCATTGTGGTGATTCTTATGAGATATAAGGCACCCTCATTTTAAGGAAAGCATTTGCATAAATCACTAACTTTATACTTTCCCTTCTTTTCCAAGTGGATGCATTCTCACTGTTGAAAGGGCTACCAAGGACTATCCTGTCTTCAGCAGGCAAAGGAATGAATGACATCTAATTTCTTATTTATCTCCGGTCAAACTAGATGTTATACACTACAAAGGAGAAAAAATGCATTTTTAACTTCGTGAGATAAATTGTTTTTGAGGTAGACCCAAAGAATGCTTTTAGAAGTGACCTTTCCAAAAATGGAAAACTATAAAAAACTTTCATTTTTAGTTGCATCTAGAAGTTGTAGATCTTGATACATTATTATTTTTTACATTTCTCTAAATTTTAAAAATTATTCTTTATTTCTCTTTCACTTTTCATTTTTCATTTGTCACCTGATACTGTTGCCAAATTTAAAAAGAGAAAATCTAGTTTAAAACATATTTTTGTTTACAAATAAAATATTTTTGTCTTACTAAAGTAAAACATTTGATTTTGATACATTTACATTTTTCATATTAAAACACATTTTTAATTTATGCATCTCTAAATGTTTAATATTTGGATAAGATTATTAGTAGGTAGAAAAAAACCCAAACCCTCTAATTTTTGTGTTCATCAGCAGAATCCACCACAGACTGATGGTTGCAATTGATGAAGACAACATAAGCCTAGAAAAACCACCATTAGTCATAAGCATGGGTTTTCTCTGGAGGATTTCAACCACCCTCTGTTTGGGAGACCTTGCCAGATGGCAGCTGATAGCAGTGCAAATTTTTAAGCACAAAGTGGTACCAGCATTTGCTGTCTGATAGCTGCCCAAAAAATGCAGGATTAAAATTTCTATACTTTTAGGTTTACTGCACTGAAAGAAGCAGCCATCTTAAAATTAAAACCAAGGGATAGAGTATGGGGTATAAAGACTATATCTGAGGGTTATTATTACCATGAGCTATTATGTAAATAATTCCCCTTGCTCACAAATACACAGACGCTTTTTTTCATCCTGATTTAAAACATAATTGCAGTCCTTGACAGATTGCCATTGAATTTTTTCTCATAGAATGAATTAAAATATTGAAACTAGAAAAGGATAGAATGGAACATTATGTCCTATTATACTAATCAAATGTACTAAAACTAACCCCTCCATCCCAAAACCACCTCCTGCTGCCATCCACTGCATCAAGATGGGTTATGAATGAACAAATCCACTTGGCACTTTACAAAATGAGGTCATGATAAGTGCATGAAAAAAACTAAATCAAAACCCTTTATAGCAGGCAGGATTCTGTCTTTGTAGCAATGAGTTTAAATCAGGGCAGCAAGATCATCAAAGTGCTTACAATTCCTTACAAGAGCAAATTATAATTTTCTGTTTCCTGGCTGTCCTTTGTAGCTGTTGTGCAAGTTTGTTAAAAATACTTCAGGTCCATTCCCACAGGATGTTGCAGAGCCGATAGCAGGAGCTGACTGGAAAAAGAGAGCTATCATTTGTCAGGAGGGTAGATCCAAGGAAAGCTGTAGAAGAGGATGCACTCCATGTTACTTCAGAGGCAGGACATTCCTCTGTTCCCAATGGTCAAAGGACAGGGCAGCAGAAGGAGGCAAAATGGAGCAGCATCCACCCCTGACTTGGAACACCCACGATTAGGACCTCTGTAAGACTTGCTTCCCCTCCACAGCCTTTCTTATGGGATCCCTTCTGCAGTTATATTTAATTCAGGCTGTAACAGAAGGATGCTGGCAAAGGTCCTTTCCTGCTGAGAAATAACCAGGGAGTGGGAATATCTTCAGAGGGGCTGTTTTTATGTACTGTAGCAATTTAATTACTGTGACAGTTACTCAATGCAATAGAGCCCTTGTGTAAATAAGTAGGAGATCTTTTTCCTTTATAAATTAACACTGAAGTATTTATCTTCATTTAGGGATGAATGAACTTGAGCAACTTCAAGCTCTGTGTGCACTGAGTTTTTTTGGGAGGTGAGTTCCAATCCACTTCTGAGTACTGTCTTGGTTTAGTAGACATATTAAACCAACAAATCTAAATAAATAAATAATTGACTTTGGGTTTGAATTGGTTGGAAAAGATTCCCCTACACACATCTGGGTATGCTTCACATTTATATTGTTTGTGATATACACTACTCAGTAACATTTGGTACATTTTGTAGACAGTGGCTTCCTGTAGCAATTCCCCTCCTGAACTCTTATGCTTTAAACAGTTCCAGATTTCTGAAAGGTCTCCCAGGAACTCCTCTCTATTTCCTTTCACTTTTCCTTATACACCAATGGAAAGACATATTTAGCACACTGATCTTTGCATCATACAGCATTTGCTTAGGTCAGTGGTTTCTTGTGGTATCATGTCCTGGAGTTTCTCCTCTGTGCTAAGTACAGTTTAGTGCTCTGTCAACTTTCAAAGTATTTGAAAATGCACTTCAGATGTGATAACTAATTTGCATAAAGAAAAGACAGGATCTAATGTACCTACCTGAAAGGATCTTGTGAAGAATAATTTCAGATGTTTGCATATACTGCAGTGTTAAGAAAGATGTTCTTCAGTCATTTAATGTGCATACACTTTTCCAAGACTGGTTTCTAAAAATGTGACTACTCAACACCTTATACCCTCCCAACTTGAAGCCTGAGTAATTCAGGTATGATTCTATTTCAGTTATCAGTGAAAGGAAGAAAAAAGTTAATAGAGGTAAAGAGCACAGAGGTTACACTCTCCTCATAGTGATGCATTTTTGACTGTGTCAAGAAGAGAAGTGGTGGCCTGGTTTTTACATATTAAAATTTAACTTTGTGTTTAGAATTTGCCAAGAGAATTTTAATTATGGTAAAGATTGATTTTTTTCTCACTAATGATTTGAGAAACTGGCATTTTTTTGCCACTGCTTGTCATCTAAGATGATGAAAGGGGGTTATTGCCTTAACACAGATCATTTCTACTAATTTAGACCTTCAAGAGGTGCTCCCACCCGCCTCCATCAAAAGGATGCAAGTTCCTCTTGGATCCCAGGGTGTATCTGCCAACATTCATGATGCCTCAGATACCTGGGGGGATCCAGAATGGCACTGGGCGTTTGTGCTGAGGCAGCTGAAACCCATTTTAGCTGCCTTTAAAATTCTAATTTGAAGTTACTTTTACGTATTTGCAAAAGCTATTGATTTTTCCTGAGTGGTTCAATATGGGCATTCAGTTTATTGCTTTATATCTGGAAACTGTTACTTGTGCCTTGTAACTGACCTCTTATATTAATATTTTCCCTGCTTAATAGTTTGACATTAAACATTATTAAATTCACTGTAACCCAGAAGTGACATGCAATTTTGGGGTGTTGGTCAAAGTAAGAATTATCCAATCAGGACTCAAAAACTACACAAGGGGTCATTGGTGGTTTGTTATTAATTCCTGGTTTGTCAGCTATGTAAATGGTTCTATTGATTAGTTCCTAATAACCTATCTTACAAATATATAATTTTTAAAAAGCATAGACAATAAACATGATTTAGACTAATTGTCAGGTTCCACTGTGCTGGCTGTTTGGGAATAATGACACTACTGCATGAACTACAAATACTCAGCTCTGTGCTGACTGCAGAATTAGTAACTAATACAAAATTAAAAGTTTGCAGTTGATGTGTTTTTTAGCTAGCTTAAGCTAAATCCTGACTTTATGCAAGTTTTTGCATTAATGAAATTAAAGTGCCTCATCTGTATGGGAAACAAACTTGGGAAGAATTGCGAACACAGTAAAATGAAAATTCTCTTTTGAGAATTTTGTGCTCAGACAGTATGGAGATGGGTAGCAGCATAAAAATCTTCAAACAAATTTGAACAAATGTTCAAATATTCCCCCAGCACACATTTTCAATATTTGCAGCTAGTCATCCATTTCCTACTGAATGCTGTGTTCTGGAAACCAAGTGAAAAAACAATAGTAGAGAGGCTAATTAATCATAAATGAGTCTCATACTAGAGGATTTTTATTAGCCCTAAAAGACCACAGTAACAGCTCCACCCTATGTACAATAAGAATATGAAATTTTTATGGATTTAGTGGGCTTTTTAAACTGATCTGCTGTTTTATACTATAGGGAAGACAGAGGCCCCTTACATACATTGACCAAAACCATAAGCTTCTGCGTAATTTTGGTAGACAGCACCATTTTCATTTTGTTTCTTGTAAAGTGATTACCATGCAGATACCCTGTATTTTATTAAAATACTAGTGAGACACAGAAATAGTTATTGATGGGCATAAGGGAATTATTTTGATATTTCCATGTAATGGTCTTGGACAGCAGTTTGCCAGGCTATCACATACAGATTGAACTGCACAGAAACAAAGTCTTGGTACTTAGTGTACCACTAATGTCTAATTATGAAATTATTTGTTTTTTTGAAGAGGTTATAAATGCACATGTGTACACCTACTAAGAATCCTGTACTGACTTGCAGTTTTTCTGTCCTTGAAGAATTGGTATGAATACCTTAAGTATCTGAACATTTGAAATCTTTACCATGATATTTAGGTTATTTAGGAGAGCAAAATAGACATGCAGATCATCTCTCTCCTATGAGAAGAATTTAAATGACAATAAGCAGGATGCAAAAGGAAGCCAGCTTGGATTTTCTGCTTGTTTGAGAATTGCTTCAAGAAATAACTCAGTTCAGGAATAAGTCAAGTAAGTGAATGTTGCGCTACCTGAATCAGAATAACTTAATGCTGGTCCATATTTTGATTATTAGGAAGGATCGGTTTGCACTGTTTTAGGCAGTGCTGTGTTCTTTCCAAGGCACAGTTACTGCTATTTCTGCTCTTTTGGGTGTGAAAGTTAGAGCTAAACAATTAGGCTTGTGGAATAAGCCTATGAAGGATGAAAACAAGGGGATGAGTCAGGAAAATTGAGCAAAAAATGTGGATGGAGGGTTAGTTCCATGTTTTAGATGCTCTTTATTTGCTCATTTCTCTGTTGATTTGTTTGTTGATTTAAACATTTTTTGATTTTAAATTTTCCAAACAATTTAAGAAGGAAAGTCTATGGCACAGTGTCAATAGAAGGGTATTTCTGGGTTAAGTTAATTTACATGGAAAAATACTTCAATTTATAGTACAAATTAGAAAGAATGTAGCTGAAAAAAATTACTCCTGTTAAAAACTAATTATAAATGAGCTTCAGTGGAAAATTTATATGTTCATTTGAGAAGGATCTCTGGTTTTTGCCTTGGCGTGCTGAATGGTGATTAGAATAAAATGTATTCCTGTGGTGGGGCCAAATACACTATAAAGGCTGTACTGCACAAGCCCCAGGTTTCCATGTTGTGGAACCCTTAAGCATCCACTCATATTTTCCAGTTAGGACTGACTAATGTTTCTCTATGTGTGGCAAAAATATAGTCAGTAATTTATTCCTCCTGGAAGTATGTGAGCAGAAGCCACCACTAAAGTTATTTATAAAGTGTGTATATGTATATATATATATATATATATATATATAGCATTATAGTTCTTTGCTATGATTGAATATCAACCATGCTATTTTTTTATTGAAGACCTCCACCCTTGAATTATTTAGGATTATTCATTATAGTATAGAGTGAGGTTTTACCTATGCAAAATTGTTGTCTGCTGAGTAACAAAGATGAGTTATGAATAAATAACTGAAAAAACAAACTTAGTAAACTATCTGTAGCTTATCATGCATAGCTTGGATCATAAAAGATTTAACCAAAGGCTGGAGCAGAGCTGCCCCAGCTCCTGCACTGTGTGAGTCCCAGCTAAAGTCTGTCACACAATATCTGGGCTGGGTGTCTAAGTATGTGAGTAGGGAAGCAGTGTTAACTCTCTCAAAACTTATCTGAGCTTCTGGAAACAGAACAAAAATTTCTTTTTGTATTTTACATTATGTAAGAGAATTTAAAGAATGTTTTACATGATTCACCCTGGACACACTTCTGTCTTTTGTTTCCTGGATAACCTTGATGATGATCCCTAGATGCTCTGTTTCCCAGTGATGTGATGAAAATGGTAATGTGTGACAGAGTAGGTATGAAAAGGTGATCCCTCTGGATCCCTCTGGATCCCTCTGGATGGTGTTTTACAATCACTGGAATAATAAAACCCATTCCCGACCATCAGCTTTTAAGGATGGAATAACTGATTATGTAATTTTAACAAAATGCTTTTTACAAGGCTCAAAAGGTCATGGAAAGTAAAAGCAAGCACAGAAGGAAGAAAGCAGATTTGAGGACTTCCTCCAGGTTGAACAGGAATTAGGGCTGGGGATCTTTCTAGAAATGACTGACTCATAAGCATTAAGAATAAAAAGTAGATATTACATAATATGTCTTCATTATGTACTGCTTTGCCTGAAATTATATTCTTCACAGAAGTTGTTATATTTATTACCACTTTTAATGGGAAATGTCAGAAAGGTTTGTAAAGCTCATTTTCCCAGAATTTTAGACCTAGTTCTTTCTTTGCTGCAGTCTATTGGATTTCTTTTCTTCAATCCCAAGGATGTTTCTTTTTCCTCCCCATGATTTGCTCCTATTGGAGGATAGTGCTTAGCCTCCTAGACGTCTTCCTTAGATTAGCATCACAAAATAATACATAGTTTGATTTTAAACAAGAGCAGATCAATTTCAGATGTGATGCAGGGGTAGTGCATTTTCTCTGGCTGCCACTTCAAATGTTCCTGACTATCCCACTGTGCTTTGATTTCCTCATAAAATAAAGATAAAAATAACAGCCTTTGGCTTAATTTTTTAAACCAAAAATCTCCAAAATCTATTGTGGAAGAATGAGACGTATATGCTCAAAGTTCATTACTATACCCACCACATGCATGTGATGCTTGATACCTCCCTCCCCTCCATTCCCCTCCACTTCTCCCTGTATTTCATGCTTAGATTTTGTCTGTGCCATCCTGTTTCACCTCTTTTCTAGTTCCTGTATACATCTGACCCATCATCTGCTCTTCTCAGGGTCTGAGCTGCTGCACTTTTCCCATGATGAATCTCTATCTAGATTACCTGAAAACATGCTTAGTTGCAACAAAGTTCTTGTTTCTTTGCTTCTAGTGTTTGCAGAATTTATTGGGTTAGAATCCTCAGCAGAGCTAATTAATGCAGCCTATAATGGTGTATTTATACACGTAAGTGATCTGAAAAATGTTATATAACTGGTTAATGTTGTGCACTACAATGGGATTGCTCTAAGTTCATGCAGTTAAACCTATGCAGGACGTTGGAGCATCTGAGATCATTGATTTAAACCAGCACACATTCATTTGGGAGGTAGCAAAACTCTCTTGAGCTGGATACTGTGTTGACCCTGGATTTTCTTTTTTTTTTTTTTCTCATGGTGGTTCTCGACCCTCTGAACAGTAAAGGCTGGAGCTTCTTCAGGAGAGTAGGACATTCCTTCTTGTCTTTCACACTAGGAATACTGTCTGTAAATGTGACAAGATTGATAACTCAGACATTAGTATTGGTAATAAAACAGTTAAGGAATAAACTAGAGGGAAGAAAAGGAGCAATAGATGGTAATACAAGATGATCTCTAACAGATTGACTAAAATAAGATGCGCCTAAGCTCTATGCCTTTTCTAGCCTTGATGGTCTTTCAATGTCTCTGTGTCAGCTCTGAAGTCAGTTGTCCCAGAAGAGGGAGCAGACTCTGGTGACAGTGGGAGTCTGCTGCTGCACACTCACCCAGGACAGCTCATTGTCTGCTGACAGCTTGTTTCACATGTGGTTTATAAATGAACCCTCAAAGGCTTGATGTTTGGAAATCCAGTTGAAAATTAATGTTTCTGCCAAAATCCTAAACCAGATGGTACTTGGGCAGTACTGCTGTTTGGAGCATTTCAGTGTGTAAATAGCTGGCCAGTTTCTTTTGCTGAGAGTCCTCTTCTGATTCAATAAGCTATAATCCTCTTTTTAATGTTTGGACAAATCATTTCACCAAAGTAATGGCAGGAGGCTATGATTAAATGTGCAGTTCTATACAACATCTAGAATTCCTAAAATACCTGGCTAAAGCTAGTGTCTGATACACACCAGAAGCTGTGGGAAACAAAAAATGTATTTTCTAGTCTCAGTGACAGGAACTAAATTAGAGCTCAGAAGCCAAACATCTTTGCTGGAAATAGTCTGATACCTGCTGATGCCAGTAATTGCAACTAGTCTGCTAAAATAAGCCAAAATGATCATTGTCACTGGCAATCTGCTCTGAAAAAGCAGCTATTGAAAGCAAAGGGCTTGACACCAAGGTAGCATGTGCTGATACCACAAGATGACATGCACAATTTCTCTGGAGGCTTCAAACACACATCAGACACCTGGCATGCCTTCCCCATGCTATGTCTGCAGGAAGCCATTTCCTTGCTTTCTTTCTGTGATGGACTACTTCTTTATGGGTTTGGGCCATACTCTACATTATTTGGCTGTACAACAGTTTGGATGCCAGTGTTTTGCTCTAAAACATGGTTCTTTGCCAGATATTTCACTTTAATTGTACACAATTTGTTTTAGTACAGAAAAACAGAGGGCTGAGCTGCTTTGAGCTGGCAATGTTGATAAAAATCTGGAAGAGTCTTTTACCTCATTACAAAGGTCTTTGGAGACATGTTATTCTTATCTTCAGTTTAACAGTTCAGACTTTTGATGGTATGTGCACTTAAAAATAAATACCTTTGGAATAATACAGAAGGTGATGAGATTTTTGGAGACAATGAAGGCATTCTAGCTCTGCAATAATTTCAGTTTGCTCAAGGAAAAAGGGCTAATGTAGGCAATACTTGGATTTTTCCAGCAGCATGTCTCATGCTGCAGCATGCCAGGAGGAAAAGAAAAGCCTGCTCACAAATGCACCAGATGTGCACAACTGTGTGTACAGAGCATAAATCTTGAAGACAGGCTGCAGCAATGTATTTTTCTTCATCCCTTACAATGTGCTTGAGACGAGTGCCTTCTAGGCAGAACTCTGAGAAGGATGAATATATATTATCCTCAGCCTGAAATGCTTGTGTTCACCCTCTGTGAGCTCCTCAGTTGTGCCCATGCTCAGTCCTGGAGGCAATGCTGCTGCCTGTCTGCAAGGCACTCTGTTGGCTGCTTCCTCTGGAGGACATTCCTGTCTCATGCTATTCATGGGATTTCTAAACAATGTAATTTGCTACTAGATAGCTGCTTCACTGCAGATAACCTAGTGTTAAATAGTTCTGATCATTTTTAGTGTTTGTGTGAGGAGAGAAAGGAGACTTTACAAATACTGCTGGTATGAGGGTCCACTTGTCACTGAGGTAACACAGCTGTATCACTTACAACCATTAGGAACTGAACCATGCTCTGGTGGCAGTCAATAAGATCAGAATAAGACCAGAATAAATACCTGTTGCTTTATCCTCTGATTTATTGCTTACTAGCATTATATTTTTTTCATCTATTCTAGACATTATGGTCTGTCTAGATATTACTTTGTGTTAGTTTTTTTGTAAAACAGTGAACAGTGAGGAATTTATTGGATTAGAAATTTTTTAAACATTTTAAACATTGATAGAATGAAAGTGGCACCTTTTTACTGACTGCTTTTCATTATTCAAGAGACGAATGCTGCATTGTGTTGGTGGGTTTTAAAAGAAAAAAGAAGAGTTTTTGTACATGCCTGTTTTATAAATGTGTAATATGGAATTTCAGCAGTGGTTCATATGGCATTAACTACTGTGAAATATATACTGTTACTCACTATGTATTTGTCCTCTCTGATGTTAAAAGCTATGAATATATAAAGCAATCAAGATGAATCCTTATTGCTCACTTTCACATGTGCAAATCCATAGAGCTCAAGATCTACTATGAGCAGCTGACAGCAGGTAAAAATAACTCTCCTTTAAGACGGTATGTGCTTACCTGCCTGCAAAACTTCTGTAAAACTTCATGCTGAATCTTGTGATTCCACAAAAATATTTTTCAATAATGAAACAGAAGATGAAATGCTTGAAAAGAATCAGCTCTTGATGACACAGGGCAGAGATGCATGCATTGAAATGGTAAAAACCCCTAGTCTTAGGTCTTCAAGTTGAGTAGAGTTCTGAAAAATTTACCTAGCAGTGGGAATCCCGGATGTTTATAAATACAGTGGTGACATTTTTTAAGACTGTTGTGAAATGTTTGCCTTCATGTAGAAGGAAGCTATTTTGTGCCCTGATTCTATTAACCTCTCTACCCTTGTTTGTGGTTCGGTCCATGGAGAACCAACAACCTGTGATACATCTTCAGGCCACTTTTTTTTAATGTAGTCCCTACCCAGCCACAACTTTGCTGCAGTTTTATTGGGTAACATTTGGTTACACATTCATTTTGACAGACAAACTTCAAAGTTCTGATCAAATTTCAGCAACAAGAAACCTCATCCAAGTTACAGCTCATTATTAGTGACTGTTTTTATCATCTCAGGGCTTGCTAGACAAAGAAACCACAAACACTACACTGAGCACTGGATTAATCAGTGTATAATACGCAGAATAAGACCTGGTAGTTATGGCTGTAGTGTTGCCTATGAGTCAAAACACATCAAAGTAATCTTCCAATAAAGTGGCCTCAGCCTTCAAAAGCACTTTTATATATGATTAGGATAATTTACATCAGAGGATTATATTTCCTATTTGGGAAAGGTTTGTAGACAGAGCTAGAGGCAGTGGAGGGACTGTGCCAGAGGTTGCTTAGATGAGCTGGCCTGAGTGCCAATTCTTGTTTGTCCCAGGTAAAAGCTTGCACTTTTTGGATTACAACCTCATCCAAGTGTCTGGGCACAGGGGTGGGTAAGCTGTGTGTATGGTGGCTTGCTCTAACCTTCTTCCACTTACACTGTTAGGCCATGCTGACATCAAACACTTTTGATGGAAGGAAATTTGTAAAGATAGTAGATTTAATTCTGGACATATAAATGAGATTTTTATGCATAGAGGGCACATGAAATGCATAAAAATGCATTTCAATCACTAACAATCTCTGAGAATATGGTTTAGAAAACTCACGTGTGCCAGCCAGAGGAAAAGTGAATTTTGTATTAATTTTCATAGAAAACATGATAAAATGGAAATAGAAATCTCCAGTGGCCAGCCAGCTTCCAGAGGCATTGCATTTTGCTGTCCTTTAGGAAATGTGTGGGAGAGAAGCATTTTTATGGATCTTACAGCGCAGCACTTGGCATTTGTAATAACGATGAAGTGGTTAAAGGTACACCAGCATTTAATGGAGTGACTGCTTCCACCAGCTCTGCTTCTGTATTTGAAGAATTCAGTGATATCAGGGGAATCCTGGCTGCCTTAAGCCCAGAGAAACTTTTTCCTGGGTCCTCTGTGCTACAAGGCTTAAACTAGCAAGGAGTGATAGGGCTTTGCCCTCTTGAGCTTCTTAAGGTTTCACAGTTGCAGAGGCAAAGTGACTTACAGCTCTCCTACAGCCTTTAAACCTTTTCATGCATATAAAACTTGAAGTGCTGAAGTGCTAAATTGGCTGAGCTCTAAGCCAGTTTACCTCTACATGCATAATAGTTTAAGCAGTTGAACACAGTCAGAGGTTGAGGACAAAGTGCCTGCAAAACTTCTGTGGCTGGTAAATTTCCTGTGCTTTGCTTCACGTCTTGCTGGCCATAACCTGTAGCCTGAAATAAATGCAAAGATACTGTGGCTTCACCAGGACATATAAAAAAATCTGCTGCTTTGAAGGCTATTGTATGTTTAATTTGTTTTAGAACTCACTTCTCTAGATATCTGCTATCTATATATCAATGTGGGTATCTAAATGACTTTGTGAGTCAGGGGACAGGACTCCTCGCAATTTTCATTTGGAAGGTATGGCAATATTGAGCTTGCTGTGACTTGAAAAAGATGTGTTTTAAACAACTGCAGCTATGAAATAAATTCTCTGTTTCCTCAATATTTATTCAGTCAGAAATTAACATAGGACAGCTTGGTAGCCAGAAGTGCAAAAGGAGGAAGATTGGCTTCTTGAGCAGCAGAATGATCACTGACCAAGAGATTTGAAAGCAAAGGATAATATTTCTAAGCTTATTACCACCACCTTCATGATCAACAAGAGTAAATGTGCAGCTAAAGCCCAGCTAACAACTCTTTCCTCTCATATGCAAAGAAAAGTCACTCTGTCTGATGGCACTGGCAGTGCAGCAGGTATAGATAGATTAGCCCAAGTGAGGGGCTTTGCTTGTTTGTGCATTTTGTTTTGTTTGTTTTTTTAGTTTACACAGAGTGAAGTTAAGTAATGAAATGCTGGGTTTGTACAGGTACTTTTCTGACAATTTTCATAAAAATGCTCAGATTTCTCCATATTAAAGGCCATCAAGAGATCCAGGAAAAACTAAGAAAGCAAGAAAAGTGACAAGTATTTTTTTATTTGCAAGCAAGGAATGGTGAGTCTACAGGTGTTTTTTAAGGTGTATTCTGCTGAATTATGAAAAAAGATTAAGCTTATTAGCTTTCAGACATAAAACTGCATTGTATGGTTAACTCTATTCTTTGCTGCTATTCTTTCAGTTTTCACATTCAAAATCATGCATGAACTAATTTTTAGGACTGAAATATATACTATGGAATTCCCTTTAGCCTCACAGGCATTTGGTCCTTGAGATCACAAACACAACCAGGCTGCCACCAATCCTTTCTCCTTTAATGAGCTCATCCATTACCATTGGATAATTCAACATGCAATATGAATTTATTGAAAGTTCATCAAGAAAGTTCAGAATCCAGGTTTAGTTCTGTGTTTTTGCAATTGTTGACTAATATTTCTAAAAAGCTAAGCCCAGAAACTATCTCCAGTGTTCTTCAGGGATGTAATATATAAGCAGGAATTTTGCACTTCTAAAAGTATTATAAATAATCATTTCCATGCACTGCTAAAATATTCAGCTCCTTAAGACAGGTGAATTTCAAAGGACAAGCAGGAGGCCTGTGATGCTGCTGTGGTGCTCCAGGTGTACCACTACCAGATTTTGAGACCATATGCAAGTCATACATGGTCCCACTCACCCATTTTCCAACACTTTGGTCACAGAATTTTAGGCAAATATTAATTAGTATTCATATCAATACTTTTGCACCACTTCATTTCAAGCACAGGTGCTATTCTCAGCTTGTCAAAATACCAGTAAAATAAATGAAGCAGAATGAGGGAAAGTCTTAACACAACTCAACTTCTTAAGTGTGGTTAACATATTCTTCAGATAAAAATGGTGCAAATAAGCAAATGGCCTTTCAATTAAGAAATACACTTGCTATTTTAATTATGTTAATTTGTTTCTAGCTAATATTGAGAGAAGACATGACCGATGTCTTTATTACGAGTTTATAGTTAATAAATGAGGAATCCTTCTCAATTTATTAGCAAAATAATGGATATTGTTGGAAAAAGGGAGAGACAAATGCCTCACCTCAGAAAAAATATTCATGAGAATTGTAATTCTGCAAGGCTCTATTTTTACTGTATGATTCTTTCACCCCTACTGAAAAAATTAAGAATTGCTTTAATTTTTAATACAGTAGTTACAGAAGATATCTTATTTATTTTAATCCCTTATTTAGTTAGGTAAAATGTTCAAGATTGTTATATTTCAATATTATTATACATTATTTGATTTCTGTGAAACATGGACAGTTTCTAAATGCCAAGGAAAATAACACCTTCTGAACTAGTAACCTGAATTTGTTACTCCTGAGCGTGAGTAAAAAATAAAGCAGAAGCTTAAATATTTAAGAATTTTAGACTATATTCTGTATCAAAACATTTTTAAAGCTATAAATACTGCTAGATAAATTTGTTCCTTGCACTGAAATGTGATAATTTTTTAATAGAAAATCATAAATATACCCAAAGGAAAGGCTGTAATTTCTTAGTATATGGCCAAAAGAAAATCAAATGAGTAGGTGTTGTACCAAGGAATAGGATGAATTTCCCCTAATTAAAAAATCAGATAGCAGACATACCAGATCTTTACAAATCATATAGTCTTAAACTACACATCTCCTTGCTACACAAATGCCAACAGAGCTGCAAATGGAACAAGCACCTGACCTCTGTAATTTCTATAATCTGACAAACAGAGTAGGGACTTCAGAATCCCTCATGAGATGGTGTTTCCAATAGTGATGTCAAAGTAATCTTCCACCCTGCCCCTTAATGCAGTTAATAAGATACTGAAACTCTGCTGTAATCCAAGTAACTAATTGCTCATCCTCTTCTATGCCAGACTGTTTTGACAGTGAATTCCTAGGAAGGAGACAAAAATCTAACCTTCACTGGCAGAAAGAAATCTAACATGAATTAAAATTTGTTAATACCCCTGTGACAGTTTCAGCACTGCTCTTTAGACAATTTACCTTTAAATGAGGTACAAAACTGTCTTAATTTAGATAAAGCTTAGTTACGATTACTTCTCCTTGCCAGATGGGATTCACCAATATCTCTTGTCTTTGTATAGAAGATATTAGCAATATATAATGGAGCAAAGCAGGGCTTGCTGCTATCTTCAGTTTCTTTTTCTAGTTCATTTAGACTACAGTCTCAAACACACTCGTCACTCTCAGAGACATGGTCCTTGTTAAAAAAGAATATAAGGACGAATCTATATATAAAATTATATGTTTTTCTTTTCCCTCCAGGAAAATATTTGTAATTAAGAACAGTTGTTGCTTAACATACTCTTAATGATAGTGTTTTCCAAGGTTTTCCACATTGCCAAAATGACACTGAAAGAGTTAACCCTTGTTTCTCAACAAATTATAAACCCCAATTCTTTTACTTATTGGGAAGATAAAACTCAATTATCAGGGTATTTTCCAGATAATTCTATGTTCCAATCTCATTTAGAGAGGGTAACAATTGTTATGACCTTACAATTCATTTAAATAATGAAAAAAGCAGCTGTGGTTTAAATGAAATTGTTTCTAGAAAAAGCAAAATGAGGAATTGTGTTCTATCCATTTCAGAAACTATTTTGCATGTTCTGATTTCCAGACAGACATCAAGATCTGGTGTGCAAAGAAGAAATAAAAATGGGTCAGAGTGAGATAAATTTTGGATAAACAAAATTAACGTGGACTTTGGGCCAAAGAAGTTGAAATAAAAGGTAGAGAGAGGTTACACACAGTTGGAGGCAGCAGTTAATACTAAAACTCTATGAAAAGAGAAATTAAGATTATTAGAGGGCAGAATTTATGGAGCTGCTTCAGAACATCATTATTGTGAACAACAGCATTAAAACAAAATATCTCCTATGGATTTACGTCCTTTATCCTCTCTACACACTGTAGACTCCTCGTCCTTACCCTCAAATGTGAATGCTGCTGCCTTCTTGAAATTCAGCCAGTTGCCCTGTGCTGTCCCTTGCCTCTGTAGCCTCCTCTGCTCTCTTGTCACCATTTGGGAAAGGCCCTGAGGATGTTGGTGCTTCCAGGTTGTAACTGCGCTGCTCAGCTGTGTCTATTTGCTGGCTAGGGTGTATTTGCTAAGCTGCCACCAGAGCAAAAAAAATAGATAATTGTTGAATTTGGGTGGTAAAATTCGTGTTAGATGAAGCACTAATTTGTGCTGCTCTCTCTATTCAACTGTCTGTGCTCATGACAGTATTTCCTTTGAGACTGCTCTCCTCTGGCAGATTTGTTGGAATTGGCTAATGACTTCAGCAGCTAAAGGGGAAAGATATGGAGAGGCTTACAGAGAGGCACATGGCATTTTCACTTCCTTGAGAAGCTTAGGGGAAAGAATAAAACTATTTTAAAGAAATGTTGATATTCAGCATATGATTTACTGATTTTTCATATCTTCAGGATAGTGATAGGGCAAAGCTTCAAGTATTCAGGAAACAGATCCAGAAATAAGTTTTTCCTGTTCTCATCTGTGCCATTAGAAAAGAAGGTTTAGTGTGTGTGTCTCCAGCTGAGCAGGAAAAAACGTGCACAGGAGGGTAAAGTCCCTTGGAGCAGACAAAGGTACATAACAGTACATAAGGGCTACACTGCACCAGACAGGCTGAGGACACTGGGGAAAGACAAGAGGGGGAGAGGAGGAAGCATGTACACAAAGCAAAGTATAGAATACTGTAATACATGGTAACACCCTCATCTTACCAAAGTTTCATAATAAAGCCACCAAGTACAGTACAACAGTGGTCACAGTCCCCCAGGTCCTGATTTCATCTGGTATAGAGCTCATTTCCTTAGTAGCTAGTGCAGTGATGTGCTTTGAATTCAGTATAAGAATAATGTTGATAACACATTGAAATTTTAGTTGTTGCTGAGTAGTGTTTACATTTAATTAGGGACTTTTCGACGTGTCATGCTCTGCCTGTGAGCAGGTGCACAGGAAGCCAGGAGAGAACATGGCAAGAACAGGTAACCCAAATTATCCCAAAGGATGCTCCATACCATAGCAGGTCATTCCCAGTATATCAGCTGGGGGAAATTGGCTGGGAGGGGCTGGTTGCTGCCTGGGGATGGGCTGAGCATAGGTGAGTGTGTAGAGAGCAATTGTATTGTGCCTCACTTGGGTTTATTTCTCTTGGGTTTTATTCCTCTCTTTCTCCTTTTGATTGCACTTATTATTGCTATGGTTATTATACTTATATTTTGCTTTATTTCAGTTATTAAACTGTTCTCATCTCAACCCACAAGTTTAATATTTTTTTGTTTCCTGTTCTCCTCCGCATTCTGTTGTGGCAAGGGGAAGGAGTAAGCAAGTGGCTGTGTGGTGCTTAGTTGCCTGTTGGGTTTAAACCACAACCATTTTCCTGTTACCTTCAATCCCATAAAGTCTCTAATATTTGCCCTGGAAAATTTGTCTCCAATCCATCACACCCTCTATTAGCTTCCTATCAGACCACTGATGTCTAAAGGGGGAATGCCACCAAGACTCAGGGGGACACCTAAACTCATGAGGTAATTCATGTAACCTTAGTCTCAGAGTACTGCAAAAAGCCTTAATGCTTTTTCTAGTCTCTCTCAACAGACTGGAGCATGCCATGTTTAGTGCCCTTTCCCCAAGTGAGCTCTCCCATCCTGGAGAAAATGCATAATGGCCCTGAACAAAGGGATTAAAAAAACTTCTGGGCATCAGCTGGCAATTTCTGTGGCAGAAATTATATTTACCACAGGGTAGATCATCTTCTCAACTTAAGAGTAGGGGGACAGGTGAAAACATCTTTTTTGGTGTGTGGGTGTGTGTGTGTGCGCCCACATGAGGGCTGACATTTCCCATTCATTCTGCTTCAATATATACTGTTTGGATTCCCAGGTATGAATATCATCCTCTATGAACATAAATGCTGTCATTGTTCTTTTTGGGATTGTGTATGAAGTTTGAAGGCCTTGATAGTTTTATCTGACTTTCTAAATTTTTTCCCTTTTATCTGCAATTATAACATACTTTGAGAAACATCCTTGGTGCACTTGAATTACAAGAAAGGTTCAGTTTCACAGCTCTGGTTTAATCCAAGCTGTTGCACACTTGCCAGTGGCAGCATTTGAAAGTCACATAGCTTGATTTTGAAGACTGATCGTAGGTTTACTTAAGCTGTCTAGACAGTACTTGTCTGTTTTATACTCCAGCTTTCCAAAATAGGTATCTAAATGATGCTTTCCTTTTGCCTCTGACTAGCAAGGGAGAATGGTAGAGGCTAGATCAATAACTTAAAAGACTTGAAGAGGCCATGACTACTTGCAAAAATGAAAATAACAAGGCATCTCACAAGACTGGTGGACTATTGCTTCTCAGGCCAGTGCATTTCATTTGCTGTACTCATATTTCCAGCCTATTTTAGTGCCTGTCCTCTCCCTGGTTCTCTGTTTCTCTTGGTAATTGAGAACTCAACATATCAATTTTCCTGTTATAACAGGAAAGATGGTAAGTTATTGGTTGGATCCTTCTCCATCATTTTCCCCGTGGAAGCTTCTCTCTCTAAAAAACAAATTATCACCCACTTTGTTCACTTTAGGCTGTACAAAATGAAAAGATTCCAGTCAGGAAGAAAGAATTTAACAAAGCAAACCCTTCTTGTGAAGCATTGACTAATCAAAATACCATTGTAAAACAGTGCACAGAAGTCATTCTACAAGCCATAACTTTCTACTGCTTATATGCTTTTTTTGTGACTTCTAAATCCTTTGAACTTTCATTTCCAGCCATCCAGTGTGTGATTAGACACTTGTCTCTAGGTCTCTGTAAATACCTCTATTTTTGATGCATAAATTTTATGTTCTTTTTTGGAGTTTATGTGGAATGGCACTCTGGGTGAGTTTTTTTGTAGTGCAGAAATAGCCTGTAGGAGTCCTGCAGTATTGAATATCTCTTGTTCAGGGTCATTCAGGCTGTCATCCAGGATGTGGAAACCCATTGACGGAGTGACCTGATAAATATAGCCCTGATTTTGTTCTGATTCTTCTACCAGCCATGTGTCATCACAGGTAGCATTCTGGAGGTAGAGTGTGAGGACTTACTCTTATCAACAGAATCCTGGATCCTAGTTACATATAAACTTTTTTTTTCCTATCTATTATTCTCAATTAAATATTGTACTAGAGTTTAAAATTATACCTTGGATAGTGGATTTTTAGATAAAGAATACAGGAGAAAAAAGATTAAAATGTCATTTAGCGAGGCTTAAGCATCTGTAATAATCCATAACAACTGCATTATTTTAATTCATTTGAGTGTACCATGTTGAAAAATAAATAAAAAATATATAAACTGAAAAGCAACTGTGAACAAGAAAGGAAAAAAATACTGGTCCTAGGTTTTTTTTACAAAAGTAAATACTCCTCCAGAGTTTGAAATATGATAGAAAATAAAAAGAACCTTGTAATCTGCAGGATAGGGCTGTGCAGAGGAGTGAGAATTTATGGCAGTTTGTTCTGTGGTAAGTGACAGGGCAGAGCAGTGAAAAAGAGATCCCTGTTGAGCACAGCTGGGCTCCATCGTTCCCATCTGACCCTGCAGTGCTGGGTTATGGGTGCCCAGGCTGGCTCTTGGTAACTGGTGTGTGCTCTCAGCACAGGCAGAGCTGCTGCCCTGCCCCCATTGTCTGCACTGCCAGAGCAGTGCAGCTTTCCACCTTGCTGAGAAGCAGTTTTACCTCACCACAGAGACATCTACACAGCCTCTGCTTTGAGAGAAATGTCCATGTTTCTCTGCAATTTGGAAAACACACTGGAAAATCTGTGTTTATCCAGGAACGGGCTTGCTACTGGCTTGATTGGCTGGGAGTCTGGTTCTCAGACAGGCCTTCTCATCTAGCTCAAGTCTCATCACAGGAGCTAGCATATTCTGAATCATGTATCTGGCAGGATGTGAGACCACTTAACAGCAGCTCAGATTGGGACATTTTGGCACTCTGGTGTGATGCTTTGGCTCTAAAACCAGGTAGAGGCTGAGATAGAGTAGAGCCTTCTCAGGTCAACAATTATCTTCCTTGGAAGGAAACAGTGACACAGTTAACAAATGAAATAAAGATACTGCAGCAGGAACGTGCCTCTGGGTCCAAGTGTGATGCTGGACATGCCAAGCACACTATGAAATATAATGTTGCTGTCACCAGCTTCTATCCTCACCTCAAGACGTTCATGCTGCAGAGAGAAAGCAGCCCAAGATTTCTGATTGCTAGCTAGATTCACACAAAAGATAGGGTAGTGTCCAGAGGTGGGTCAAGAGTTTGCTTGCTCTGCTAAAAACACTGACTACTTTATCCTGGTGAAATTGGACACAACATTGTGAAGCTGAGAAGAAACAACTTTCAAGTGAAATCCTGCCTCCACAGAGGAAATGCCATGGTACTGGCAGAGTTTACTTTTACTGCCAATTTCATATGAATGGTATTCACACCTGTAGGATGGACAAAGAGATAAAACTTGTAAGATAGACAGAAAAAAAGAAATAGTACGAAACCAGAGACTACTACAGTACTCTGTTCTACAGGGAGATATTTTTGGTAAGAACTGTAAGTTCCTACCATGGACAGCAACCTAACAATGACTGTAGATTCCTATCTCAACATCACTCAGAGATGTCATTTGGCTTTATTAAAAAACAGGCACAAGTTTCCTCCTTCTTTAAAAATCCAAAATTCTTCCAATCACAACTATCTTTCAGTCTGTCATTCCCATATGCAAGTGCAATTATTTAACCACACAAACATCTTGTGAGCAAAACAGTTTTAAAAAGTCATCAACAAAAAATGAATGGAAAAAATACTCAGCAGAAAATCTCTTTTCATCCTCTCGTCTTGATACTTTCACATTAATGCATATTTCCTCTCATTTTGTATTTTAGATGATGGTAAATTCTGTTAGTTTCTTAGAAAGTGGGGAGAAAAGCCTGCCTACATCAGAAATAATTGTGCTGTACAAACAATTATCCTAACTTCGCAGTAGTTTTTATTGTGTCTTTTATTAATGCAAGCATACATATTTGATTCAAATGTGAATTACCTTGTCATTTTTTCAATTTTTTTTAAAGAACTTCTGTAGATTAGTTTATTTATACTTATTGTGTACCCCCTTAATGGCATAGGAATTTAGCCTTGGGTGTAAAAGCATGGTTTAGACAGCTTATTTGGATTTTGAATCTGCTCTGACCATACTGTGGGCATACAACCTGAATCTAAACATAGGAAGTCTGACCTATCAAATGCATACATGTTGTACACATGACCTGCATGTGCAGGAAAGGCTACTTATTGGACTAGAGAACATTTGTAGAGGAAATGCCTAAGAGGTAATAAATGACAGATAAATTTGATTTACTGTGTTTATTCTGCCTAGAAGTTCTTTGTTTTGTGTTAAATGCCCTGAATTCAGAACAAGTCAGGTTCACTTTGCCCATTGAGGTGAACTATGCAAATCCCAACTGTAATTTATATTTTATAGCTCGGGTGTTGCTGTAGAAATAGGATTCTTCCATCCAGTCTGTATGTATTTTGGCATCTATTTATTGCAACTGTCTAACAAAAACCAAAACTTTTGTTTTGCAATCACATTGACATACATTAAGGGAAGCACATTTGTGATTTGTCTCTTTTTAATGATCTCATTGAAAAGGATGAGGATGCTTACCCAATTTTCATGTCAAATTTGATTTAAACTCTGTATACAAGGTAAAAGACATTAGATGCATTGGTATATGACAAAGTCCATTTAGACTAATTCTAGATGTAGGTGTTGTAGACATCTGTTTACAGACTTGCTGTTCTAGACCAGGCTCTTACAGACATGGAGAAAAATTCTAAAAGAGATCAGATGTCTAATGCCTACAAGTACCTGTTTCTCTGCAGTAGCCATAAAGGGAGCTCTGCAGTGTGATAAACTCAATTGTACAGGTACTCTTTGAAGATATTTCAAGTTCCTGCCTTGTTCCATCAGTATTTTCTGTAGTAACAGGGGGGTTCACATCCCTGGCAAAGAAGCTTGGTGCATAAGATACAGCTTACAGACATGAGTTGCATTTACTACAGAGCCCAAATATTCTGTTTCCTCAAGACAACAACAACAAAAAAAGTCTAATATCTAAATTTAGAAAATGTTAAGATGAAAAATATAGCCAGCTATGAGGAATCAGTTTTGAAGTCAGGACAACCTAGTAAAAATTCAAGAGGCTTTAGAAAAAGGTTAAGAAAAGTAGAAACAAACAGTTGTTAAAATAGTTTAAGATTTAAAGGTACCAGGCACTATTGAAATCTGATAATACCAATTTTCTTAATGGCCTTCTATTTTTTCATTTCACACAACTTAAAGTCTTCCTCCTCCCACCCTAATTATGGATCATTTATGATTGTGAAGTATTACATTCCCTTGGTGGTAATTGTAGTTCGCCATTTATTTGGCAATAATTGCTTATCTTTCTGTTCCACTCTAGGGAGTATCTGAGGACACCAGCTGGCTGTACATTATTCTCCCTCCATCATCTGTATTTTTAGAGAAATAAAAGAAGCCTTTGGGAAGAACTAATGGTTTCTTTTAACCTCAAAGTGTGCCCCTTGGGATAGTATGACCCTTCTCCTTTAAATCCCATGCTTCCTGCTCTGAAATTTTCATGACTCCAGTACAGTTCCCACTATACCAGTATGTGTCCCAAACCATTCCATCTCCAGATCGAACATCAGGCATTTTTTCGCACCCCAAATTCTCCTTGCTCTTTTGATATTAAGCTGGAAATCTAATAACATTTTTTCACTTTTAATCTCAGTGAAGTGCCTCCACTGCAAAAAGACAATAAACCATTGTGCTAGTAGTTTGAACAGTCATTTGTCATCCATGGAGCAATTATGCTCAGAAAGAGTTGACAGAATGGACCGCTTTCTGCTAATAGTGCCAATACTCTACTTTAGAGCAGAAACTACCCACAACCAAGCCCAGCTAATGTGTATGTGTCAAAAATGATGTTTCTGAAGCAAAATCTCAGGTACTTAAGGTATTCCTATTTCCTCCCCCAGACATCTGCTTAAGCTGATGAATGAGAAACTGCCAGTCTTTGGTATAATTATTGTCTGAAACAATATTTGCTGATAGCTGACTGTCCTTAATATTGATTACCTGGAAAGGTCAGAATGATTCCTTGGTATTTTATTAGCTTTATAAATAGAAATGGCAAAGGCAAAATGTGAAAGGTAGCAGTGAGGAGATTAAATAGAATTAAAAGTGTGAAAATGGGAAAGGCAGTGAAGATATCTCAGGAAAAAATATCTGTGCAGAATAGCAAGAAAAGTTTATTGGTTTTATGTGACGTATACACATAATTAAAAGAAGTGTTATGAGGAGTAAGACAGAAAACCAGGAGAATTGAAAATATGTCACCAAGAATAATCAAGAAAAGGTCACATTTTCACTTAGATTTAGAAAGTATCTTTGTTGCATGTGTGTATAAGAAAGAGACAAAATGTGATTGAATTGGTGTATGTAGCAGAACTACCATTATTTTGAGCTACATGAAGTGCCACAGTATTAAAGTTAAAATGAGAATTTTAGTCAGCAGCAGCATTTTTTACCCAACAGTCAACAATAGTTTAGAAATGGCTTAAGCCATACATGAGGCTGTGTGCTGGTTCTAACCAGGGCAGGGTTGATTCTTGCAGAAGCCAGGAGGGGCATGGCCAAGACACAGAGATTGTTCTACACCACCTCACATCCCTGCCAAGGCGGGGAGAAGGGAGTGTTTTCCCGGGGGAAGGGGTTTCTTCTGGTCAGTGACTGTGGCAGAGGGAGGGGTTGGGTGACACCGGTTCTGAGCAGGGGGGAGAGGCCAGGGAAGTGTGGCTGTGGTTGGGTTGGGTCAGGCTCTCTGGTGACCATTTTGCATATGAATCACTCTCTCTTCTTTATACACTTTTGTTATTAATATTGTTCCTGTTACTGATTGTTTTCTTATCTCGTTGCTGTTTCCAGTACATTTTTTCTTATTACAGTCTGTGACCTTCTCCTTTGTGCCTCCAGTTCTCCTCTCCAGCCTGACACAGGAGAGAGGGAAGGTGGGTGAGGGGCAGCTTTGGAGAGTCTCAGTGGGAGCACTTAACTGGGGAGTACCATTCCCAAACCACAGCCTAATAGCTCATCCTGGTTCATATTTTGTTCTCTCATGATTTATACTCTTTCTCAAAGTTGTCATACGCTGTCTAGAAAGCATTGTGTTTTACCTCCGAACAGGAAAAGATCCTGTGAGATTTTCTGCTAAATGGCATTGCCAGAGTGCTGAAGGCTTCCTGCTGAAAGGTCTCTGACCATCGTAATATGTAGATGTAGCTGAGAGTTCTTAGCAATACACAGAAAGAGAAATAGTCACTATTAGTTTTGCTGAACCTGTTGCATGTCACCACCAGCTGAAGTCCACGGCCACAAACCAATTGTTCCTGTGAGTCAGGGAAATATGTTTGTTCCCTTTGTTGCTTTGCTTTCAGAAGAGGTTGGAGGGGGAAACCCTACTGTGAGGATTCACAGCTGTCCCCATTTACTTCACAAGCTGAAAGCATTGCCACCTAAGGTATCATTCTATTATCAATTCTGTTATCAAGATGTATCAAATCATACCTCATTGTACTGCCACTAAGCAAAACTAGGACATATTGACACTGTGTGTACATTTCTCATATTATTGCCCATTTTAAAAATGAAGAGATACTCTGTAAGGTATGAAAAAATAGTTCTGAGAAACCATCTCTCCATGCTAACAAATTGTTTATGCTGCTTTACTTTGTATCAAATGACAAGATTGAAGCAAAGAAGCCAAAGTATTGATAGTGTTAGGAGTGTCTTTTGGCCTGGTACTCTCTGTGATAGTCTTTTTGCTAACATATGGTCAACACTGCAAGGGGATTCCAGTCCTCTTACACCACTCCTATCCTTTCTCACTAGTCTGGAATAGGAGAGCTGCAAAAAAGCCCCAAAACTGAAAGCCAAACTCTCCCCCTCTCTGACATGACAGTGAGACTCTCTTCTTTAAATTATATTAAAAAAAAGATTCATTAGAGCTTTCCTTGAGAAAAACAACGTTTGGATTAGGTTGTTAATTTCAGTTTCTGCTGAAGAAATTTCAGCTCATTTAAATTTGGTGTTATTTTTTACTGGTGGCTTTCTAGATGTTTATAAGCAAGTTTTTCCCTGAAATTGCTAGAGGAGTGTGTGTGACTTCAGGAAAGCAGTGCAGAGGTGACAAAAAGATCATGGTCCTACCTTTATTGAAATGAAATGCAACACCTCTCATATCACACTATTCCTTAGATTCTAGGATGTGAATGGGTGCAAGAGATCTGTAATACAAGGTAGATCTTCAGCTGAGAGGTGAAGCAGAGAGACTAAGGTTCTGGCAAGATGTTTTTTCTGCCAAATAGCAGGACTCCTTTTCCTTTTCTCCTTTCAAAGCCCTGCAGCTTCAGTTTTTGAATCCTTTCATGACTTGAGGCTCTCAAATGGCACAAATCATCCAAGCATGCCGTCTTACATTTGCGTCAGGCTAGGTACTTATTAACAGCCCTCTCAAAATATTATTTTACCATTGCAATTATCTAAGCTCCCTTAACAGATCAGAGTACAGCCATCTGCTCTGCACTGGGCTAACCCTGAAGCCTAAGAAAATGTTACAACTCATAGAAATCACAGCTGCTTATTTACTTAATCATATTAAATGTAAAATATTATCTTAATTCTTTCCCAGATGAATGAACTTCATATTGTTTTCTGGAAAAAATTCAAGATGTTTGCTTCAGACTTTGGAAAGCTGTATTTGTGTTAAATACCAAAAAGGCTATCACTGATGAAATTACAATATAATGAAAGTAATATTCCCAATTTCAACACCAGGTGGTTGCTGCAGATTTTTATAATTGCAAAGCCCTTGACTGGGCTTGATTGACCTTTATATAAATATTCGATAGAACTAGAAATTTACTCAAGGGCATAATGAAAGGTTCAAATTTTCAAATGCTTGTGCTTTAGAGAAAACGGCTTATATGAATATTTATTTTTTGGTAATATTTGGTTTTATATTTATTTTTGGAGTAAATGACCAGTTCATATGCAGTGTGATATATGTACACGAAGATCAGTAAAATGTACACTTAAAAAAGGAAACTGCAAGTAAATTGAAGAATCTTGAGGCAGTGTATTTTCTCAACTAAATTAACATAAACTAAATATTAAATCCTTTGGCACTAAAAGTTTCAAGTTACTCTAATGAATTAAAAACAACAGGCAATATATAGCTGGACAGTAAACTCCTGAAAAATGTCAAAGAGTTTACATTTGGATATTTAAATTCACTGGAGGTAAAATAATAACTGTTTGCTAAGAAACTTGAACCCAAATTACAAGAAGTTTAGTATATCAAATGTTAAAAGACAAAGTATTAATTCTCAGTTAGCTATTCCTCCCTGTTCCTTTCTATACACTGCTGTTTTCTTGTCCTGAGTCAGACCTTTGGTATAAAGGCAAATCTGGAAACTAAGAAGTATCATGACACATATCTGGAGAAAGATAATAAGACTTTGTCTCAAGTATTTGTTCTTTACACTGATGGCCTCTCAAGGGTGATTCCTGACCAAAGTGAAAATGATAAACAACAGTCCTTAAATCAAAGCAGTTTTTCTTCAAGCCCATTCACTTGAATTACTTTTGCCCTGTTTTCCCACTACTGCCTCTACATTTCCTTACATAACTTTCTTTAAAAATGTTGTGCCTGTTTTGAGCCTGCATCTTGCTGAAAATAACACTTGCTACACCTGGCAGAGTCAGACAGCACCTCAATTTTTGACAATGCTTTTTTGTTCAAAATGTGATTTGACAGGTGTATTGGACAGGGGCTAAAGCCAAAGGCACCACTGTAGAAGCATAATTTCTCAGTCACCGAGGATAACTACTAATCACAGCCTCTGAGAGAACAGATGGAGTCTATTTGGTATAAACTGACAGCCTAACATTAGCTCAGACATATTTCTTAACCTGATGAGAGGCCAAAATAAAGATGACAGTGTTCAGGTGTTACAATTTGTTGAACAAAGGTGTACCTAAGTTCACAGTGCTGTGGGACTCATTGTATTAACTGTGCATAGCTCTGCTTTTGGACTGTAAACAAATGCTGCTTTGTTTAGCAGAGAGCAAGGTTTGTGACTTTTGAAGCCAGACATGGTCTGTGCAAAAGAAATACTGGAATACAGAAGGCAGAAGATATTGGAGATCCATTCAAGGATTTAGCTACTCAAAGACATATCACAGTTTTTCAGAGGTATGCTTTTGCAGATAGCTACTACAAATGCTCTCAGAGAACAGTTCCATTCTCTCTGCAACTCAGCCTAGTTTATTCTTTTGTGTGATAAAGACTGGTGTGGTCATGGGAACAGTGTGGCTTTCTTTGTACATTTGTTCCAATTAAGATTCATTGATTAGGACTGTGAGGGTTGAAAACTGTACACACAGTAATTTCTCCTCCATTATAGTTTCTAACTTCTGAGTTTTCTGCTTATAGCAGATATTATTTTTATTATTCCTTAAAGACTTTCAGCATACTTTTAGTATCACCCATCATCCAAATCAAAGTCCAATCACATCTCACAATATGATGCCCTTATTCTCTCCTGCACAGGCAAAATCTCTTATGCTCATGTCCAAAGCTCTTAGCACATTCCTGCTTTGTTGTACTGAGGTATCTAACAAAACTGTAAACAATTTTAAGGGCAAATTCTTCAGGATTGTGAAGCTTTATCCAACATAAGTAGTTTGCTTTCAGCATAACATTTTTGCCTCCTCATCAGCAATTTAATAGACTTGTTATAAATCCTGTATTTCTCTTCATCTTCTCCATCTTCTCCAGGTGAACTAATTTGTGTATGTACCCATGCTTTGTTGAAGCACATATAGATGAGATCTGCTGAATTTCCCTGCTCTAGTAAAAATCAGTCCTTACCAGAAGGGTTGTCTAATTAGTCTCTAAAAATCTCTTTGAAGGTCCGACACCCTGAATTTTATAATTTTTTCATGATTTAACACTGTCTCTTTCATTTATTTTCATATTGTTTGTCACCTCCTACTTGTCTAGCTTTTACTGAGTATTTTACTTTTGCAGTTTGCAAAGCTAGGTTTGTTAATTTTCTTTGTCTCTTTCTCACCACTTTTTCCCCCAGTTTCTGAGGTGATAAAGCAATAGCCAGAGATTAAGTCTGGCTTGGAACTTTCCACAATAGATTGTAAGAGTAATCACTATTCAAGCAGGGAAAGGAAAAGGAAGCTCTGCAAGTGTGACAGCAGAGCTTCATATCCCATTATTCACTGATGAACTACAAATGTCATACTCTCCATGCTCACTGGCTGCTCTTGCTGGGTATGCCCAGTGTCTAAACTGGATCCAGAAACTCTGATCTACTGCCTCAGGCAAGCTACATGCCCTGGAAATCTCGCTGAGAGGTGGAGAGGGGTCCTCAGGTCCTGGTGGGGATGCATTGATGTCACTGGTGTCACTTTTTGTGTAAACAGTTATGCTGCCCTTGAGCTGTGGGCTCCTGGGCCTTATACAGAGCATAGAGACTTAGATTCTCTCAGAAATGCAACCTCACCCTGATATTGAAAAGTTTAGGATTGAAAAATCTCCAGTGAGACGTATCCAGTTGAGTCACTCTAGGGATGTATGTATTGCTTGTTGAGCTTGGCTTCACCTCAAGGTCTAGTCATGCTGTTTTTGAAGTCAGCAGGAATTTTCTCTTAATTCTGAAATGGAAGAAGGATCTGAGCTGCAAATATGTGCCACAAGACTAGCAGCAAGATTTGAGCCCTTGGGCACCTTTGCCATGGAGCCAGGCTTGTAGGGCACCTGGACAGATCAAGAGCTGCCATACAAACCAGTGCTGGTTCCTGTGCATGACAAGCTATGTCATTCTTACCTTTGCAATTCTTAACAACCATCAGAAGAAAAAAGCTCAGTGCAAAATGACACATGATTCAAATATCCTTCCTATATTCCTATAGGAATATAAATGTATTCCTATCAGTAGAGTTGCTCTTGATCTACACCCATGTGAAAGAGAACTGCATCAGCTCTGAAAATCATTCAGCACAGAAAATATTGATGGGCTTCCTGCTGTCTCTCTAGGATAAAACAGTGCTTTTTAACTTCCACTCCAGGTAACTAAATCCTAGAAATGAGGTCCAAATCATTTTCACCAAGGGAATATTAAATAAGGAGTACAGGAATCCAGTACATGTAGTAACAAAATAAAATCAAATGCTCAAACAAAAACCCATATAGTAAAAAATGAAGTAAAAGAAAATAAAATTTAGAAGTTGCTTTAGTGTTCAGGCATTCAGTCAAAAATGAAATAAGGTTGTAGAAGTACTGAGTAACAGAGTCTTCAACATTTCCTTTTGCTAAAAACAAAGGAAAACAAACACCAATAAGATGTTCAGCCAGCATTATTCTTAGTGGAAAAACTACCCTGCTTCAAACAGCAACAGGAACTGTGCATAATATTTTTCTTTTTAAAGCTGCATATTAAATGCAGACATAAGCATTTGTAAACATACTGATGAAGCGTAAATGCTGTAGCTGCCTGTACAGAATCCCAGTAAGTTGAGAAACGTGCTGCCTAACTGAAGACTTCAATATTTCTGTCTGGTAATTTATTCACTTCCCAAATCCCTGACAATGCTAGGAAACATAATCTTAACTGTTTTTATTGCCTTCATCAAGCAGTGGTAGTGAGACAGCTAATGGTAAATAGGCAGTCCCTGGAAAGTAAAAGTGTCTGGAGTTGGTTTTTCAGTCCAAATGCTGCCTACAAATGATTTATTGTAGCAAGAGATACAAAATTTAAGCAACATGAAAGGAGAGATTTCCAGTCTTTAAATTATAAAGAAAATTATTTATTTCCCTTTTAATGGTCTTACTGTGTTGTCTTAATCTTGGCAACAGAAAGATGTATTATAGCTTGCTCAGAAGAAAATGGGATATCCTTGGTTTGGTAGAAAACACTTGTATGGATGTTAACCAAACATGACATAATGAAGAACAATGAGGTATGTAACTAAACATTCTTAATTGGCCAAACACTAGACTCTGTCAGCCCAAACAAGTGAAGATTAAGCAGGAGAGTCAAAAAGGAGCTATAGTGGATTTTTATACACAGAAAACCTGCTATAGCATTACTAGTGTAAAGTAATTTTTTCTGGCAGTCCAAATCAGCCATACCTAGAAAGTCAGCATGAATTTGCAGCTAAAGTTGAAGAACTTTTTAAATGAACACATGTACACACACATAAAATATGAAGTTCACTAGATGTAATTTAGCACTGGTCATAAGTATATCTAAATTGTCATTCAGCTATAAAAGGGTGTTTAGAAACCCGGGTCATTCATTTCTATACCTTTCGTAGGACAAGAACCCTCAAAAGGCATAAACATGCATGCAGGTAAGTATAAAATATCACTACCATTAAAAAATACTTTTGAAGTGTTGCAAAATCTACTGACTACTTGCATTTCAGCCTTTACCTTCTTTAGCTGTTTTCAGCTAAAGAAACAGTGTTAACATCACTTCTCAAATAAGATTAGGGCAGGCAAATCCTTTGGTGACTATTTGAATGGGTCCAATATGAATTAAATCTTTCCAGAAGCCTCAGCAGACTCAAACTGAACACAATCTTTGTGCGTTTATTTAATAAAAAGAATCCTTCTATTTTCTCAGCTGTTAAACCTGATCCTTGGTTACTTACTAAACATTATACAGCACTTTTACAAGTTGCCTGTTGGACGTTTACAACGATCCATAAGTTCCATTAGTCTCCACACAGACAGAACTAGCAAAAAGCAATATAACTTAGCCTTTATGCTGGTATGAAATACAATTATCTAGCAACTTTGTGACACTAATTTCTGAAATTTTCACACCTTTTTCCAACAACTTTACCAGATTTTATGAAAATCATCACTTTGGGTTTTTTTTTTTGGGTTTCTTCACAATTAAGGATACTTGAAAGAGGGACAAGGTGCGAAAAAAAAAGTATAAAAACATAACAGAACAAGCAACATTAGAAGAGAAGATACATGAAAGGATGGTGTGACTGGTCACATTTAAACACAAGTTGTTTGGTTTACAGAGCTAACTCAGCCCAGTGCATCTGTCCTTATGTTCCCACAAAAACACAGCAGGGCAGAGAACAGCAGCTATAATAACATCACATTTTTATCCCCACAAGCAAAAGACATCCACAAATGCAAGATGGATTGGCTCTGTCCAGTTCCTGTGGCAGCTGTAATAAAGACACCCTCAAGACCAAGTACTGTGCATGCTCTGTCATGGCTGTGGGCAAGGGTGTAGGCTGAAATGTAGCCCAGGGAGTGTGTTCCTGCAATTTCCTGGTAGGTTCGTGAGCTGCCAGGGACAGATGCACAAGGCTGTCCACCAGCTACCCCAGGCACTGAAGCCTTTGTGTGGACAGCTGCAGGTGGGAGGTGGAGTGGGTAGTGCTGCTGGTTGTCCTTGGGACTGCCTTTATTAGAGAGGAACGATAAAGGCTCACAATTATGGCAGCTACATGACTGTAATAACAGCCTCCTGAGGAGCTGGAGTGGAGAGCAGGCTATGAGTAGCTGGGTACAGCTAGAAAATGTACATGGCTCACCCAGCAATGATCTCTTGCCTTGGCACTTACACAAAAGAAGAAACCTTGCTAATAGTGTGTGAAAAGAGGAGGTTTTAATTTTCTCTTCTCACTCGGGATCTATATCTGCTGTCCTGCAATGGATTGTTTCCTCCCCAAGGCAGTGAGGACATATGCATCTAATCAGCCCTCACATGCAGATTACCTCTCCTCTTTCTCCTATGATCCAGCAGTGTGGGAGGGACAGGGCACTGTCCCTCAGCTGGCTCACACCACAGCTGTACACACATTCAAGCACCTGCCCACAGAACTGGTCTTTAAACAATACAGCAGGGAGGCATTTGTTCTGCTCACCTCCAGCTCACCTTAGAACCCACACCTGTGCCCAAGTGAAGAACCTGGCATGTTTAAAACAGTGCTTACACACCGAAAATCTCAGCAAAATGTTATGGCTAGCAAGTTCTTACAGCTTTTACCAGTAAATTCTTGTATATCCTGGCAGAGGCACTAAAATCACAGTTGAGGTAAACTTGAGAAATGAGAAATAAAAATCGTAAATGAATCCTTGGTGGCACTACTTAACTGGATAAGATTATCCAAAGATTATCCAGTTAAATATGGGGATTTTGATGAGTTGTTCTGAGCTGAAAGGTAACCTGGGTTAAGGTGCTATTTTGTGCCTTCTCCATTTTCTGCCAGAAGAGGTTTTTCTAAGGAGGCTTGGAGGACTTGTCAAAGGTTTTGATCTGCTTTCACATAGCTTGTAAAACATAAATACTTTCATTTATCTCAGACTTCTCCTTTTACTTGAATTTCTATTAACATTGTTTCTACATTAGTATACCATTAGACTACTTTACTTTATTATTATCTAAGTTAGATCTTGTAAATATCTTTAAAAATTGATCATGAGCATGCACTGACTTCACCAGTATTTCATGAGAACATGAGGTAAAATCTCATTCTTGCCTCGTCCAGCCTTATATTAACTGAACCCATTAATGCAGTACAAAACCATAGGCTGCCTTGTATGCCTACAGTTCTGCAGTGACTTCTGTCATCAACACATACTTCTGAAGCAGCAGTCTTTCTTGGGCACTGAGCTTCTTACTGCTTACCAAACTTTAAAATAAGCATAACCAGGAAAAATGTTTGAGTATTCAAGACAGCTCCTACATAACATCCCCAATTACTGACCTCTCTTCCCTGTAAGGTCTGGGAGTTGCAACCAACATGACCACTGACTATATTTGGGGGAAGAACACAACTCACTGTTTTCTTTACCCAGTTACCCAGTTACTCACTGTTTTCTTAACCCACTGTTTTCTTTTCTGAGTTAAAGCCAGTGCTTCACTCATTATCTGATCTTGATAGGTGAATGAGCTAACCCACATCGGGGTGAGTTAAACTTGGCTGACTGCCACATGCCCATCTATGCTCTCTCAGCCCCCCCCGGACAGGGTAAGAAAATAAGATGAAAATGTTCATGGGGAGATTGCTTACCAATTACTGTCATGGGCAAAACAGACTTGAATTGAGAAAGATTAATTCAATTTATTGCCAATTAAAAATAGGGTAGAATTATGAAAAGCAAAGAGAGAAATTAAAACACGTTCCCTCCATGAACCCCATTCTTCCCAGACTCAACCCCTTCATTCCTGACTCTTCTACCTTCTCCCCTTGTGAGCATTGGGATGGGGAATGGGAATTGCAGTCATTCCACAATGCCTTGTCTTTATTGTTAAAACCTCCTCACACCTTTCCCTTGCTCCACTGTGGGGTCCCTGCCATGGCCTCTGCTGCTCCATGAGCTGCTCCAATGTGGCTCCTTCCCACAAGCTGCAGTTCTTGATGAATTGCTCCAGAGTGGGTCCTTTTCAAGAGGCNCCTTCATTCCTGACTCTTCTACCTTCTCCCCTTGTGAGCATTGGGATGGGGAATGGGAATTGCAGTCATTCCACAATGCCTTGTCTTTATTGTTAAAACCTCCTCACACCTTTCCCTTGCTCCACTGTGGGGTCCCTGCCATGGCCTCTGCTGCTCCATGAGCTGCTCCAATGTGGCTCCTTCCCACAAGCTGCAGTTCTTGATGAATTGCTCCAGAGTGGGTCCTTTTCAAGAGGCGCAGTCCTTCAGGAATGGATTGCTCTAGTGTGGGGCCCCCACAGGCCACAGATCCAGAAAACCTGCTCCTGCATGGACTGCTCTCCAGAGGCCACAGTTTCTGCCAGGTCTCTGCTCTCCAGAGGATGAAACTTTCTTCAGAACACATCAAGCTGCTGCAGCATGGGTTCTCCAGAGGCTGCAGTGTGATACCTGCTCCACCATGGTCCTCCACAGGCTGCAGGGGAACCCCTGCTCTGGGGCCTGGAGCACCTCCCTCTCCTTTCTGATGAGCTCAGCTCTGTCCTGTGGTGGGTCCATTGGAGCTGGCTGGAACTGTGTGTCTAACACAAGCTAGTCTCTGGTTTTTTCTCACAGAGGCAACACCTGCAGTCCTCCAGCTGCCAAAATCCTGCCAGGTAATCCCAATATGTCTCTTTTCTGAACCCTTGGGAATGAAAAAGTGAGCTGGTTAGGAGTGATAATAGTAAGGAGAAACAGGATCCCCAGAAACATCAGTTAATCTGCTCATTAACAACAAGCCTAGTCTGGAGATGAAGAACAGAACCTTTGAAACACCAGTGAATAAACATCCTAACTGGTTGCCATACTGGAAGTTTTGCTGGACTATTACTTGGCAGCATCATTAGCACAAGAGTATCTCTTGGGAAGCCAAGTAGCCTGATCCCTGCCATAGGAAACAGCCTCTACTATGTCTCTGGAAGCTCACAGGCTTCCATCTGTACCCATAACAGATGCTGAGAAGGCTGAGTGGGAGCCAGCACAAGCTTCATATGACTCATATGGCTAATGACCACATAATCAGCTCAGGTCTGGAGCTCTTTTTCACTGCTCTGGACTTTGTGTTTCTCCAGAAAGTGGTGGGGACTTGTCCACCTTCTTCTCCAGACCTTTCACTCTCATTAAAAGCTCAGACTGTTTATCACTAATAATTTCTGTTTTCTCTTTCTTTTTTTTTCCCAAACCAAATAATTAAAAAATATATAAATATAGTGTCTCTTATTTTGTCATAGTTTTTTCATGGATCTCTTTCTGCTTGTGATAAAAGGTCTCTTGTTGGCCTGAAGTGCTCTAAGGCTCTGGTAGCACCTATTCCTCTACAGCCCAGGTGTTCCTTTTTGCTTCCTTCCTGCCCTCCCCTCCTGGTAGCAAACCCTCTTTGTCTCAGCCACAGGCAAGACTGGGCAGAGTTCATTCAGCTGTGAGGTCTAAACTTACCTCTCAAGGTCTGAAGTTATACTTTCCAGAGCATATCCAAGGCGCTCCTCAATCCGTGCAGACAGCAGGAGGGTCTGCTGTAGCTGTGGCTTTAGTGGCACAGAGGTTTCTGTTGTTTAATTGTGAACTCTGGCATGTGCTGAAGGAGCCTGGTAGCTGGGAGAGCTCGGTGCTGGTGAGCCAAGCAACAAGGCTGATGTAGTGTGGAATAACCTGGCCTCAGCCTCCCTAGGCTCCCCATATGGAAAGACACAAACTACACCAGAGATTGATTCAGAGCAGCTTCATCTTCTTCTGGCAATGTCCCTGGCAATTGCCTCTCCTTCTCCATTGACAGTAAATATCACTAATGGCAGCCCCTTTCGACCTTAACCACAGCTTTAATAGGGAGTGGAAAGGTTGGAGTCAGATACAATAAAGCTTGAGAGCTGAGTAAGGATGAGAAAAGACTTGCAGATAATATACCAAAGTTATTATGGAGGTATGCATTAGCTGCAGAAAGTCACTAATAACACAAAACAATAACAGCTAAAAAGCCTTGTAGACAGATTTTAATATTCTTTTTTTACCCGTCTTTAAAAGTTGCTAATTCCCTGATCAGCAGAAAAGAGTAGCAAGGAAAAAGCAGAGAAGAAAAATATATTCTTATTGTCTGGATTGCATTTTTGCCTGAAGCTTTCTTTTTCTTTTTTTTTTTTTTTTTCCCTTTAGTGTGACTGAGCAATGGCTGCTGAACTGCCAGCGAGCGTATTTTATTGTGATCCTGTGTATGTCATCGCCCTGCTGCCAGTGGCATGTATACTCATCAGTCAAACAGAACTACCCAACATGTTTGATTTACTGCCACTGAATCAAATCTATTTGTGGGTTTTCATAACATAAAACATTTCACTAGAGATTAATCCCCTGATTTACATGTTGCTCTTGGGAGCTATATCATTACTTTCCTTGATGGATTCATTTTGAAGTCAAGAAAGATGCAACTTGATTTTTCACTCTGTATTCAAGGTGGTGCCTTGCTCTTTGTTATCTGACCTTTATATTAACTCTTCCCCTTGTCAGTCTCAGAGGCATAACTCATATTTGTGTCTGCTAGTGGAAGATTAAGTGATTTTAGCTCAGTCAGGACAGTAAAAAGAGACTCTTAGAACACCTGGTGAATGTACCAGCAAACACCATGTTTCTGATTTTGGAATTGTTGCCTTTTCTCAAGCTTGCTGCTGTGAACATGCTAGAAAATAAAATTGTATTTGTTCACTGGCATTTGTTTCAATGTATACTCCAAGATGAATATCCACTTAGATAAATACTTACAAAATTGGTCACTCGTAAGGAAGGTTACATATGATACAAGGTTTGTTAGCTTAGTATAATGTTTGTAGGAAATTCCAAATATTTTGAACACTGCTTACTGGAATTTTTGAGATATAAAGAAAATATTTAGTTTTTAAAAAAGAGTTTATAATCTAATCCTCTTTTAATACTCATAACCTATTGCTATCTGGGATGGTTGCCAAAGCAATGATTTATAACTTCTCAATTCAAGCAAGTAAACACTGAATTTAATTTGGCTTGGTAAATCCAACATTCTTGCTTGAGCTATCAAAATAATTTAACTGGGTTTCTTGCATTATAAATGTTACAAGGGCTGCTGATTTTTCTCTTGCTCACAACATTGTGAACCTGATTTTCTTCACTCCTATCAATTGTATCACTGGCCAAGAAAAACCCCAGTTTCAATGGGAATGAGAAAATACTGTCACTAAATGGGTCTCAGTGTCTGATTAATCCAGTCAGCACATAATTTGCTTTCAGCACCTTCTCATGTTTTTCATTCTGTGAGAATTTGCCCCAACAAAATCAGCAGAATAAAATAAAGACACTAGAGGCTCAGTTCTCCACAGAAAGTTCCCAGAGGAGTCTAGCCTGGTGCTTAACTAGTGCTGCAGAGGGCAAAGATCTTCTGTAGGTATTGTATCATCTCTGTCAGTGTCATACAGGGGTGACAGATACTCCAGGACACCTGAATGGCCCTGGGAACCTGTGCCTGGGGAAGCCACCCCTTAGTGAAACCCCTCATCCTGTGCAGGCCATGGAGCCTGAACTGTGCAGTTAGCAGCGATAGCTGGGAACCTGGAAGGGTTTTCCAAGTCCTTTGCCTGTACTGAACTGGGACTTAATTGCCCACAGCTGAGTAACTGGTGACATCAGGGATATCCAAGACATCCTTACAAGACTGGCAGGTATGGCACAGGGCCTCCTGGGGCTCCTGGCCTCCTGCTCTCTGCTGGGTGTGCTGGGGAGGAGGGTGGCTCCGTGGCAGCAGCTGCTTCTCCGCTGGCAACAGAAGTGTCCAGTCTCAGATCTCTGTTGGCCATTAAAGCAGATTACTCAGTGCACATATATTTACCTAGATTTAGACACCTAAACTGTACGTGTCCAGTTGGTGGCTGAATCCAAGCATCAGTAAGAAAAGCCAAATCTTGGTCTCAGGCATTTCCACATGTCTATACATAGAAATGAGGGACATATTTGAAAGAGACAGATTCCTAGGTCACTTTTGAGACACTGTCTGCAGGTGTCTTGCTATTGTTGTGATATGTCATGTGAGAAAAAGGTATTCCTATCCTGGAGTCATTCTTCAGCAAAATGAGCTGGAATCCAAGCCTCCATCTTTAGACAGCTTTTTTTAATATAACAGTGCATTTGTCAACAATAGTGAAATGAGAGTCCACAAGTGCCCTACCTACTCTTGCACGGTTTTGTAGTTTTCTTCTTATTAATATGGTACAGCTAGATTCAGTGTTGGCTGTCCCCTATCAAACCAGGACACTGGTACAATACACAGGTGTTGCCATTGAAAAGCAGGTATTGGACAGTGTGATTAATGAAGGCAGAGTCCTTTTACTGATACAGACTTTGCCTCATTTGCTCTGAGTTCAAAGCAGCTGAACAACTTGGAGCATTCACACTGAAAGCTCCTACAGGGCAATGTTTAGTGGTGTGTTTTGATGTTGTTAATCATGTTTCATGTTTTCTTCAGCAAGGTTAATTACACACCTTGTGAGATTAGATGCAAGCTTGTATCACATCTTTCTTTACAATGGGAAGAAGCATGTTTGGAGTTTAGCTGAGGACAGTTTAACACAAATTCCGTTGTGTTCTGTAACCATACTTACATCAATTTGTCTGAAAAAATATCCTAAACTGCATGCATTTCTCAGATTGCATTTCAGATGTGTGCATGGTATAATGTCATTAATCTTTTCCCCAAAGTTATATCAGGGTTTTTTTTCTTTCAGATTTCTGTTGAAAGATGCTTTTTTGATCTCTACGTAAAGATCACTTAAATTTTCCTCAACTTCCTTTTGTCCTCATTTGTTTTCTTTGATGATTGTAGCTGGAATGATTCTCTTAAGACTTTGTCTGCTGTTGAAATTCCTAGGATGTTAACTAAGACAAATTCAGAAGCTGATAGGAATAGCCACAATTTGTGATAGTTTAAAGCAAGATTAAAACATGGTTTTAAGTGTTAGAATTTTGAGAGGCAATATACTATATGGATGCATAGGAAAAAGGGATGTAAAGAAAACTGGAGTTAATCTAAAATTCTGGAAAGAGCTGACTAAATAGCTCATGAATATATTGCTTAAATATTCTAAAGAGTCAGAGAAAGAATTAATTTAAAAAAGTAAGAATTACATATCAAAATACTATCTGTCTAACACAGGTACTTTCCTTCTACAGAAACGGTACATTTAGGGTTGCCCATTTTTCTGTTTTGATACATTTTTGGCAGGGCTTCTGACACAGCTTTGCCAGAGAATTCACTTTTCAATGCATTGTGTCACCCTCACCTGAAAGGAATTTTGTCTCATGACAGAAATAGTTCTGCACTGGCATGTAATCCCTTTTGACCTCACTCTGACATACCTGAAATACAATGTAAAGCAACTTCATGTGAGCATATGCTGCTAAAATAATCATATCCCTGAGATGGATTGGGATGTGTTAAACAGTTTTATGATAGAGGAAAAACTGCTGATGAAATTCAATTAACTTTGTAGAGTACAAAGGAAAGCAAGAGAAATGGATTTTAAGAATATGTTCTGGGAAAGTATTAGCTTATATGAAATACAGAACACAGATGACAAACTTTTCCACATGGATGAGAGCCAAACTTAATGAATATAGCTAATCAGAAGGATGGTGTTTAATAGGAGTGATGTAGATGGATGAAGCACAATTTGGATGGTATATCATTTGCTTGGTGCACCTGGGCATATAGAAATTAAATGGCTTAAAACTCCTCAGAGGACAATAGAGGAAGGTATAAGGAAGAATAAAGCAAGAAAGAAGAAATAATTTATGCTTCCTTTTCCCAGTGGAAGACAGGCAAGAAAGCTGTCAATGTTCCCTGAAGGAGAGAAGGAAAATGTGAGAGAACAAACTCAACTTGAGGGACAGGGAGAATGAAGCTGAGCGAGCTTTGATGTTAAAGCCACAGAACTGCTCCAACTGTCCCTAAACTAATATTTTCTTCATTATTTTTTTTAAAGGAGAAACCTTAGAGTGAATACTAGGCTCTGTGGAAACCAATTAGAGTTTTTTTCAATGACTTAAACAGGAAGATTTTCCATCAAGCACATAGACATTCATGTGTTCCTCCCCAGCTCTCTATTACTCGTTAAAGTTCTGTTTGTTACACATAATGCATTTCAAACTTTAGGGATCACTCTAAATGTTAACTGGTACCAATACCTAGCCAAATCTTCAAATCCTCTGCTACTCTCTGAGTGTCACCTGACACTGTTCAGGAGGCCCTTACCATTAGGGTGGAACACAAGCCCATGGTTCCTAGTGTCACTGAAAAAGAATTCCCCATCATCAACAGGGGAAAAAACCTCCTAAAAATCACTTCTAAAATTCTCACTGAGTTCTGTGCAAAATTAGTTTTGTGGGGAGTGAGGACAGAAAAAACATTCCTTAACTGGAGTTTACCAGCTCACCATTTTCTAGACTAAACTTTTCCTCCTTGTCCCTTGCTGCCCCTCTATTTTTCCCTCTCTTGAAAATATATATGGTTTTTAAGTCATTGGTATTGTTATGCAAAAAACCCAATGAACTATGCAAGATCTGGCAAAGGACCTTGAAAGGACAAATGGAAATATTCCTGCATGCTATGTGTCTTTTTTACATTCCCTAGAAACAATATCCCACCTTCAGCACTTTCAAAAAAAAGCTGGGAAGAAGCCAATGGAGTCTCCTCTCTCTGAAGTCTTTGAAGGACTGAAAGCTGTTTTCAAAGGAGAGAAATGTGATTCTCAAAAACATATTTTAGCGTCCAGATTCTGATCTTAGTTTTATTAGTGTGTATAAATGAGTATATATTGACACAGGCTGTAGAAAATCTCTGTATATTACTCCAGTGTAATTAAGATCATATTGTATATAAATCTATTCTGAAGGAGGTTGCAGATAACTTCAAAGACAATTCAAAAAGCTGGCAGTTTTTCTCTACTGAGACTAGTTCTCCCTTCAGTCAGTCACCAATAGAGAAAAAAGCAAATCTCATGGCTGGGACAAAATTTTAGGGTAACAATGTCATTGTACACCAAAAGATCAGGATTGTTGGTACTTTACAGCTTTGTAATGCATGGTGTTCATTTTGAGCTAATTAAATTGAATAAAAAATATTAATGCATTTGAAAATATTTGTTTGTTTGTTGATGTTAATTTCTTTCCTAAAACTGAATGCTGCTGATTGGTTAAGGACTCTAAATCTGTTGGACTAACATGGAATTGTCAAAATACTCAGTATCAATGTAAACATGTTTGTGTAACAGATACTGAGCAATATCACAGTGTGGTTCTGTAGAATAATTTTAGCTTTGGGTAATCAATTTCGTAAGAGACTTGTGACCTGTCTTGGGCTCCAGGGACAGTTTTTCAAATGAGTTCTGACATAAAACATCACGGATGGGAATACAGAGCTGCCAAAGGGTTTGATCGGGTTAAAATGAAATGGGGGGGAAAGGGAGTACAACTTTCATTAGAATCTATCTGTACTTAGCTACGTAACTTAGGAACCTTGCTTGAGTCATGGTCAGTGGAAAGAAAAAAAGCTATCTTTAGGATGACCCAGGACTCCTGTGTGTCAAGGTCTTACCAACATTTTTCACATACTCTCTGGAGACATCTATTTCTCTCCATAGATGTAACATTGGGAAATAGAGGCTATTAACTGATGGACCTAAGCTATATTGTTTTTCAGACCTTTGCAAAAATCCTACTAATTGCTCCTTTATACCTGTAGGGCTGTATCTTAGAATTTATTTATTTTGGTGCTTGTGTCACAAAAATAGGAGCCTACACAGAAATGAATTTGAGGCAGAGATTGATTTTGACTTCAAAGCCCAAATTGATTTACCTCTTGTGAAATCAAAAGCCAGCTCATTCATTTGTTCCTGTTCCTCCATGCCCTGTCAAGGAGGTAAAGTGAGTAGCTGTGCTCAGTTCCTGGCTGGGATCAACCCACCACAATGGTCTAAACTGGACTGGAGGGGCAGAGGTGAAGATTGGTGTGAGGTTCTCTTCTTCATAAATATGACATAAAATAGAAACTTCAGAATTGAAATAGCTGTCAATATTCTATCCACCCAACTTGAAGAAAAATTTTTGAATGTTGTATCACTGAATGACATGATTCTGTCTCTGCAGAGATGCCGCCCCTGAATTCCCTTGTGATTAAAGATTCAGAGAAATAAGTGCTATGGAGAACTCAGAAAACAGCTGTAAATTCTTATGGATGGATATAATATATCTAATTTTTTATAATTGTTTTAATATTGTTTATACAATTATATGGGAAAATATTGTTAGGAATGGACACGGCATTTATCTGGGAGATTGTGTTTTATTTTCATGTACTACAATTCGGTGGTTTTCCAAAGATGGCACCGCAAGGTGCTCTTTGTGAAAGTTCCCCAGCTTGCATCCTCTAAAAATCTGCTGATTCAAGGTGGAACACAAGTCTTTGGAATAGATAAGTAGGCTCTGAGCTCTTGACTTTGACAGAAGGATACTGGGAGCCATTCAATTGCTTTGTAGCAGGAGTCTGTCTCTGGAGTAGCAACTCAGACTTTTCAGTAGAGAGCTTCTACCTATATAATATCATAGAGATCTTCCTGAAGCAGCAAATAAGCAATTTTTACCTGTGTAAAAATATGTGGCTTTAAATGTCTTCAAGGGCATGGCTTGTTTGCAGGCAAAACACTCTGAGGGATTGATAGCACAAGTTATATACCCAAAATGTTTGTATTCACTTGTCATACTTTATTCCTGATATAATAGAAGATAACTGACTTCAGCATGATTTGGAGAGACACAAACCAGCAGAAAGGCATCTTGCTTCATTGAGCCTGGGGTACAATGAGCATTTCAACCAAATGCTTTACAGGCCATAGCAAAGTGGATGAAAAGCAGGCCTGGTTCACCTTCAGTTACTTTTCATATATTGTTACATGATTTTTCCCACCAGCAGAAATAATTTAAGAGCATTTATAATCCCACAGACAGTAGACCGCTTTCTTCTGATAACATCAAATACCAGAGAAAGCAAGCTGTGCCTGCCAGAGGGAGAAAGCAGTGATGGATTCCAACTTTTTTATGCAGTCCTCAATGTACACAAGGTCCTGCTACTCTGAACAAAGCTGAAAGCAAACATCAGGCAGCAATATCTTCTCTCAGTGAAATTCCAGGCACTGTGCAAGCCAATGAATTCGATTTATTTTTTTCAGGAAGCATACCCTGCTCCCTGGACAACATTGCTAATTTACCCTACATCCTTGCTGTACTGCTGGTGCCTGCTTCCTGTGTGCACTGCACTGAATAAGCTGGGCTCAGTAGCTTCTTTTTCACCAGTTTCCTAATAGAGCTTTTCTGCCCACTACATTTAAGACTGCAGACCCATTTTTGAATGTGCCAGAATTGCTGTGTGATGTTTTCCATTATTTTTTCTTTTCCACAGAGGGACTGGCTGATTTCTTACAAACCACCAGTGCTGTTCTGCATAAGCATTCTACATAACAACAGCTACAGGAGAGGACGAACAAAGAAAAAAGTTGGTCTAGATTCAGATAATTGTCCATAGGTTGTATAGTCATTTAAGAAGAGCAGTTATCTGGACTATTTGCCTTTGTAAATACTCTGTATTAGTCAGCAGATGGCATTCATTGTACATTAACTATTCTACCAATATTGCCACAACTACTTTAAAGCACAAAGCATATGGTTTCCTCAAAGAGACACATTATTTCCTCATTTGCAGTTCAGTGTTAATTGCAAACTATTTAGTGACAAACAAAGAAGATAATTTTTCATCCCCATTTACTTTGAGTAACAGATTAAATAGAGTCTACCATTGTGCAAAATGTAAATAAGACCCATGACACTAAAAGGGTGTTCAGGGTATGCAAGCTAATGGAAGGTCACACATTGGCTTTTGGCAGGAAACTCAACAGCACTGCTGAAACATTTTGGATAAGTCTAATTGAGAGGTTCCAGCAAAGTGCCAAAAGGGGAAAATATATTTTTTCTCCCCTCAACTTTAGTTCTGATAGCAAAAAACTCACTTAAAATGGCTTCAAAAGAAATTTTTGCACTTTCATTGTTAATGCAAGCCACACTGGAATGGCAATAGCATACCCCAACCTCACAAAAGTGCTGGTAATTTGCACAGACTACCCTTTCAGTATCTCTGGGGAGGAGTCTGGCTGTTCCACACAACCCTGATGCACACATTGTTCTCTGGCATGCCTTGAACCTGTGCTCATACCCATCTGTCTAGATGGCATAATGCCTGCTGCTCATAAGGTGTCATATCAGTTTTGATAGTGCATAAGTGCCAATTAAAGATTGCTTTTCAGCTAGAGTGTAGAACGTGAAAAGTGTCATTTTCTTTTACAAGGGGAATGTCCTAGTGGAAAATAATGATAAAATGATAAAATGAAGCCCATGTTCCTCAGCCCTTTTGATTAGTTACTAATAGAATTTTGGAGCACAAAAAGCAAAATTAGCACAACAGGAAATTTGCAAAATTTTTGTCTGTTTTCACTCATTTAATGAATGAATTTATGATACTCTATAGTTTCATTTCTCAAAGGCATTGAATACAGAAATAATTTTACAAGTGATAATTTAATAGAGTAATATTAACCATTAAGGACATACACACATATACATATGTATTTGCTTACACACACAATTTATTTCCCTTTTTCTCAACCCCTGATATTTCATTATGCAAATTCTAGTTTTAAATAGTCCTGAGCAAATTGAACATGTTCCTGATGCAAAGTCTTCAGACTGTACATGCTTTCAACCCATTCACCAAATTCTGCACTCATGGAAAAGATTTTACTCAGGCAGGCATTACCAAGAATGTATTCGTTTAAGGTAGGAGAATATGTATTCCAACAGCTTTTCCTCATCCTCATTCCAATTATAGATGTACCTGTTTAACAGAGGATAAACTCATCTACTTTTTCATTTACCCCATCTCACAGAGAAGTCTGAAGTACAGTAGGATTTAGTTACTGTATGCTGTAATCCACTATTAGGTGTCTCAGTGTAACAATGAGGAGATAAAGTACTGTCCTAAATGGTAGTACCTATTACACAAGTCAGTAACCCATATCCACAGGGATGTCACTACAACATCTAGCTGCCAAATACCCTGGGTTCTGGCGTGATGTCCTTAGCATGCACAGGAGCCAGTTGGCAGTGCATTTGGGAGTCAAGCTTGATGAGTTTGGATGGCACACAGGCACATACTTTACTTTCATAACATTATTTCACAGTGCAAAAAGACCATGGTATTGCATAGGAGAGTTCCTTCCTGCCCACTTTTCTCCATCCTAGCAGGAGGAGGTTCTTCTCCTTCACACAGAAGAAACAGGTGAAGGAACTCACGTGAGCCCAGAGAAGCACACATGACAATGGTTACATTAATGATTTTCTCACAGAGGAAGCTTTTTCTCTGCTGAACTAGGTATTTGGCATCTGGGTAAAAGTCATCAAATCACTTGATGTTTTTTTAGAAATTGGCAATACTTTAAGGGATAGCATAGTTAGTAGCTATGTGCTTGTCCTGTACTTCCAAAGAATTTCGCTAATGTCCATGTGAAGCTTCTAATTCATAATTGCAGGAAATGTTTTTGCACTGAGCAAAACACAGAAACATTTCAACAGGTGTATGTCTAAAAGGGTCTTTCTTAACATGTAGGAGGCAATCCCAGAGCTTTGATGATGAGCAGTGCTATTTTTCTGAACCAAAATAGGTAAATATTTAGCTGAACATACCTGACATCCAGGATATATGTACTGCATGGTACTGACATATCTCAGGTGGGGATATGTAGAGTGTTTCAGGTCACTGACTGAATGTATTTCAGAGCTGTTCAGTGAGCCATGAAAGCTCAGTCAGCGTAATCACCGGTTGTTGATGTTCCCCACCACAAACAATAATTACAGCAGTCACTACTGCAACCAGTTGGAAAATGCCATCCACGATGGGGACAGCCATGTTGTCCAGGGGTAATGCCACTGTGTGTTTATTTATGCAAAACTTCTTGTTCTGGCCTGAGCCTGCAGATCCAGGCTGGTCCTTTCTTTATTGTCATTATACATTTGGAATGATTATCTCTGGAAGTTGATACCTCCCACACAGGCCATAAGGTAAGATGTGTCTTTATGGTCTGTAATTACAGGGGATAGCAAATGGAACAAATAAAGCCACAAGCATCAATGGCTAGTTGAGACAGGGGAATTTTTGTCTCCAAAACCAGTTTTAGGCTCTGCAGGTTCCAAGAATGTAAGTTATGACAGAAACAGAAAAGAGCCATCTGGTCCAATTTGTCTGCATATTTGTGCTGTTCTGAATCCCAGTTCTTAGTTTATTCTCCAAATTCCTTATTTTCCTTTCCTTCCACAGATAAAATTTGATATTTGTCATTGAAAGTACAACTCTTTGCCTTCATTATTTTCCTGGGTCATTTTGAAATTTTATGTTTGACTTCTATGCCACATTCTCTTCTAGTGTGTTCCACGTGTGTTTTGCTTCTGATTCCTGTTTCTGAGTTAGCATTCTGCAAAAATGTTAGCATAATACTGGTGCAAACTCCCTTAATACATATTATTGCTTTGTCTGGCCTAAGCTTTTGCAAACTTCTGTGATGTGATCTTTCAGCCTGATCTATTTTTTGAAACTAAAACTCAAAGGCCTTTGTTAGAACTGTACAATTTATTTGGTTATATTCTTTTTATTCCAGCTTGCTGTTATTGTATTATAGAGGTCAGTACTGTGACCTATATTCAGAAAGACGACCTCTGAAATGGAGGTAGGAATATCTCAATATTACCAGATAACTATGTATTTACAGCTACACAGTCTCCCTTTTACTCACATTACTCTCATTAACTTGACACAAAATCCATTGTTTCAAAAGCTCTGGATACAAGCCTGGCTCTGCCATTATGATAGAAATGTCTGAAATTCTGAACCTTTGAATTTCTGAAGCAGTCAGATTCCAGAAAGACATACTTGAAGGACATCAGACTACAAACAGCTGAAGGTTATGGGAATATTTCCTTTAATACTAATATAAGATAAGGTGATGGGTAATAGAATCACAGAATATTCTGAGTTGGAAGGATCGAGTCCAACTCCTGGCCCTATGCAGGACACTCCAAGCATCACACACGTGCCTGAGAGCATTGTCCAAATGCTTCTTGAGCTCTGTCAGACTTGGTGACAGAGCTGTGACCACTTCCCTGGAGAGCCTGTTCCAGTGCCCAACCACCCTCTGGAGGAAGAACCTCTTCCTCATATCCAACCTAAACCTTCCTTGACACAAATTTAGACCATTCCCTTGGGTCCTATCCCTGGTCACCACAGAGCAGAGATCAGTTCCTGCCCCTTCTCTTCCCTTGATGAGGGAGCTGTAACTGCAGTGAGGTCTTCCCTCAGTCTTCTCCAGGCTGAACAGACCAAGTGACCTCAGCTGCTCTTCACACATTTTCCACTCAAGGCCCTTCACTATCTTTGTTGCCCTCCTTTGGACACTCTCCAACAGCTTAATATTTTTCTTATATTGTGGTGCCCAAAACTGCTGACAGTATTCAAGGTGAGGCTGCCCCAGTGCAGAGCAGAGCTGGACAATCCCCTCCCAGGTTTGGCAGTGGTGTTATTCTGTTGATTGGGCTGGAAGGTCATCCACCATTAGAAAAAGAATCATCACTCAAGTTATATGTGTTTAACATCAGAGAAGTGCCATGAAGACTGGCTGCTTTTCTTAATTTTTCTGATGTTGAGCAAGGGATTTTGAGGATATATGGATGAACACCTTTAGCCAAGAGATGTGTAAGGGATGGAATTTAGGAAGCATCATCAACATTTCCAATTTATTTGAGTTTTAAATTGATAGCTTTCTTCTGTATCCTTATGTTTACTAAAATTTAAAAATGAATGACTAATTCATTAGACGATGGATGTAACTCTGACCAGCTTGGTAGTTAAGACATTATGTGGAAAGCCAGAATACCAAGCTTTGTTCCAGCTCCACCAGAAGCTGAGTGGTTCAGTGAATCCCTTTCCTCCTCTATGTCTCAGTTTTTTAATCTGTAGAAATAAAACATGTTCCACATTTTATTGTTGCTGTCTAGCCTTGTCCCTGATATGTGAACAAACTTAGGAGTAGTCCCTTGACTAAAGGTGCTGTTTAAGTGTTGCCAGGATTTTGTCCTGCCTAAGGGAAGACATCCACAGTGTTTATTAATAAAATCCTCACATAAATTTCTTTGATTTTAGACTGCTAGAGCATTCAGTGAGAGCCATGTCACATGTTTTAAAGGTCATTAGTAGACTTTGTAGTGTACAAAACATACTGTGAGTGGCCAGTCCAGGTGAAGTTTACACAGCAGGGGTGAGATGAGCTGCCTGTTTCCTCAAGATCTGAGGTTTTTTTCGATGCTTTGGAAGAGATTTTTCTGCATCCTATCAGTTTTCTCTACATAAATATAATAAAGCTGTAAATAATTCCTTTGAGTCACAGACATACAAGGGAGAAGAAAACAAATTTGTTCTGATTTGATTTGGTTAATTTCTCCAGTAATATTGCCTTTATATGTGAAATTTCTTTTTGTAAAAGCAAAAGCGAGGCTGCAAAAATATCTTTAAAAGAAAAGCACAGGCAATTTCACCACTTATTGTGCTAATGAGCCTCTCTGCAGTCAACCCACTGAATGTTTTCTGCAAGAAGTGGCCAGCAACATCAATATTAGAATAAAATACACTGACCTATTTCACTACAAAAAGAGTAAGTAAAGTGTAATTTATCATTTAGAGACTTTTCTATATACAGGGAGCTGAAGTTATTGTTTCAGTGAAAATTCACCATGACAATAATCCAATTACTGATGTCTGTGATCTGCTATAAAAGAAAAATGCTCTTGATGGCAGCAGAATTCTAGTCATAGACATGTAACTCATGTCAGCATTCCAATTAAGTATTTTGTGCCATGTCTCTGCCACATGTAGGATGCTGAACAAGCTTCAGCAAGCTGAACTTCAGCTGTGAGATTTCTTGCACTCTTTGTTTTTCCTTTTGTTTTTCTTTTTCTTTTTTTTTTCTTTTTGATTAAGAAAACCCATTGAGTACTAAAAAGTAACTGAAGTGGAGGAAATCACATCAAAATCCTATTACTTTGAGGTTGGTGAAGATGACAGCCTTTAATGGAACTGATTCTTTTTTCTGTCATTCCGAACACTCTCTCATATATCAAATTCAACTAAACAATCTCAATGAAATGAATGGAATGATATGCTATAAAAAATTAATTTGTGCTCTTCTTTATGTGAGCAAAGTAGGTAGAAGAAGAGTAAGCTTCATATCAGTTCCCCTTGTCAAGAAAGATGTGTGTTCTTTTTTTTTTCCTTTGGAATTCCTATGTTACATTTTTTTTTCTGTATATTTCCAGTTTTCTGCTGTGAATCAAGAACTCATTTCTTATCAAATTCATATTGAACATGTGGAAGAGATTGCATAGGTACATAAAGTCAGACAAAGACAGCGAAGAAGTCAGATCCAGTATGAAAACAAGCTAGTGTTAACATTTTCAGAAGTATTTCTCATAAAAAAAGTCAGTAAGAATAAAAAGAAATTACTGTTGGTTTATTCTAAAGGTGTCTCTGGCCAGAAAAAAACTTTATTCAGACCATAGATGTTTAGGAGTAAACTTGAAGAGCCAAAAGTAAATGGCAATTTAAAATGATTTTTTTTCAGAATCACTTAACTCACTCCTCATTCTCAAGAATCCTGCAGTTTGTAATTTATTACTCTTTATAATAAATAACTACAAGACTGAAAAACTTGCTTCCTTGTAAAGCTCTACAAATAAGAAATTGAAACCAAGCAATTGGAAAGTCTTGGTTAGATCAAGTGGTGTCAGCGGAAAATAATTAAATTCAAGAATGATCTGGCAGAGAAGAAAAAATGATGTATTTCAAATAATATTTTTAGTAAACTGAAAAAGACCTGGGAATAAGTAACTAATAGATAACTACAGTCTGAAAAATTGAAATTAACAGAGCTTATTGAAGGCTGGAAGTGTCAAAAATATTCTACACCATTCTTTTTGGAGGGGCATAAGCATCCCAGAGTAATTGTCAGTCTAAACCCGTCTTTTTGAGGGAAAATTATATGCATGACCTATGGACAGAGGGAAGAGTCCCTGGTAGTTTTGGAGAGGCTTGTGCATGAAAGGAAAGTTGAGGGACTGTGAAAACCATACGTAGAGTCCAAGAGCAGACGTGGGCACAGGTGCCTCTTCTCAGTGCTGGCACTCCCACTCATCTGGATGCTGTCTCCATGGATGATTTCTTGGTTTGTTTTTTTCTTTTTATCTCACACGTAACTTTGGGCCAAACTTCTCAAGCTGTTCCAGGTTAGAAGGTCTCAGGGCTGTGTGCCACAGAGATGTTGCACAAAGTTTTGAGTCCCATGACAGCACTGTGCTTCTACTTTACCCTCACATCTGGTAACCAATGAGAACAGCTACTGGGATTCCAAATGTGCCTCTGTTAATCAGCACACACTAGTTGTTGGTCATCAGCATCCCAGTGATGTTTTCTGGGTAGCAAATAACTGAATATTTTTCACTGAGGACTTCAACATTTAAAATTTTCCTCTTCTCTGCTACAGAGAACAATAATAATAATAATAATAAAGCATTGTATTAAATTCCCTCAGGGTTGTCCCAAATATAAGCATGTTGTAGAAAATAATCTTTCCTGAAAAGCAAGGAGGAAAACTGTTGGGAAAAAGAAAATCCTATGTGGCTATGGTACATGCTCATCTATGAATTAAGAATTCACTAGCTGTGCTGCTGACCATGGCAATGAAGTGAGTTCTATTAAAGCAGTTAGTTTGTGCAAAACTTCCTTATTTGGAAGGAAGTGGAGAGCTAAAATGTCAGATCTACCTTCCCTGCAGATTGCAGGGAATGAAGTCTTGGGTAGATCTTGCTTCTGACTCTGCTGTGGCTGCCCCATATGTCAGCATTTCAGCTTCCAGCAATAGCACCAGAAACCCATGGTTTCCAAGATCCTGGTACAGGCAATGGCCTTTAGCAGTAGGCCTGTTCCTTACTGCCATTTATATATCCTTGCTATTGGACATGAGGACTGCAATTATGCTTCCTTCAGATAACACCACTGTCTATACCTTTATATTCCCTTATATAACTGTCCCTTGCTGAAGCAAAATTAATTTCTGCACTTTTTTTTCCAGAAACATCATGTCCACTTTTCTGAGCAGATTTTGCTTTCATTTCTATCTCTTGGTGAATCTTATTTAAACTTTTTTTCCTTCCAAACTGACACATGCATCTATTTCACTTCCATACATAATATGATTTCTTTTCACGAGAAAACAGGATTAAAAATTATTATGTATATTGCCTTTTCTGTCCCACACCTGTGTGTGAATAATCAAACCAGCTTTGCAATCTCCTTCTGCTCCCACCATACCCAGGGTTTTCCTCGTCTGAACTGTTGTTGTTATCAAAATATGCTGTACCCACATATTCATTTTTCTTATTATTTATTGATATCACACATCATTTCTTGACTAAGAGTTTCTGAATTGTCACAAAATAATAAAAGACCTTAACAATATATTGTTCAAGGAGCCTGGCATTTTATCTTGAAGTATGTCTAGTCAAGCAAATCCTCTGAATTCTATTTGGTTTTAGCTAAGGCATCAACAAATACCTCTTAAATACTCCTGCCTTTCATTTATCATTCCTAGGTCAGCAGTCTTTAGTGTGTTGGGTGTCCTCACAATTAATTGCACTGCATTGCTGAAGATTTAAGATGCCTAGAGAAGTGTCACTGGGTGAATGTAATTGGTGTCCTTGTGAGTGTTTGCTGCTAGACTGCCTGGAGAGGGTCAGGAGAGGCTGTGGCTCTGTGTGTCTCTACCCTAGCTGAGCTGGGACTGAGCGTTGTGGGAGAGCCAACTTCAAATGCACTTTGAGACCTCTGTGAGAGACAAGCTGCACTATCCTGGGTCCTGAAGACTTTTGTCACAATCAGAGGTGTTAGCAAGACTAAAATACAACCTAATTTCACTGCCTGGACAGAATGCCTTGTGAATATCCTGTTGGGTTGTACAACCCAGGTCACCCCCTGCATGCAACCCTTATGGTTCATTGATTGTAGAGAGCTGGAGCTGTCACATAACTCTGCTTTTTCAGCTACAGCACTCTGACAGCCTGACCTCTTATTGCAGCCCTGAAAACTAAAGCGCAAACTCCTCTTCTGTCTTCTGTCTCATGGAGTGTAGCTTCTTGTGTCTGGCTTTTCTGTGGTGAGCATTGCTTTACTCCTAACTCTGCATCAATGTTGTCCAAAGGTTGGCATTCCTGCCTGTCACAGAGCTACTTGTGTCTGCTCCACTAGTCTTCCATAAGCAAGCTTGATATATTTTCTTTCTTTAATCTCTACTTCAAATATTTATAAGCAATCTGATTTTTTATCCTGTCTTCTCTTTGAACAGCTGATGGATGGTTGTAGTGTTTCTTTTGTCTTCTTTCTCTGACTCCCTAGTCCTTCTAATTCTATTTCTGGCTGCACACTGTGTGTCCTTCTCTAACAAGCTGTAGTTCTCCTCATGTAATTCCTCCCTGTAACTTACTTTTTCCAGGAGGCACATGCTATTTTAAGAACTGTGCAGTGTCACTTTATGGATTCGTCTCATGCTTTTGACACAACTTTAACTTTCACTGGGAAAACACAGTGTCTGCTTGGCAAATGGAGTGGTAAGGGATTGTAAAAGGATGGGGCTGCTGCTGACTCTGGACCCTGGATTTTATACTGTGTGTGCATGTCCTGGTTTTGGCCAAGGACTGGGTTAATTTTTCACAGTGGCCGTGAGTGGATGGGGCCTGGAGCCATGTGGTCATGGCCAAGACCCGAATATTATTCCATACCATAGAACATCAGTATATAAACTGGGGGAAAACATCCCTGAGTTGTTGGGGAGCCTCCAATGACTGCTCAGGGATGGGCTGACTGCACGTCGGTCAGCAGCTGCTGGGCAATTGTATTATGCATCACTTGTTTCTCTTGGATTTTATTCTTCTGTCTTTTTCCTTTTTATTGTATTTATTATTATTATAAAATTTATAATTAGCATTTTATTATAAAATTTATAATTAGCATGGTTGCCATTAAGTATATATACGTTTATTTATTATTTTTATTTCAACCCACGAGTTGCTTTTTTTATTTGCAATTCTCCCCAACTGGAGTATTTCCACAGCAAAGCAATCAGCCCACGTACACCAGGAGTAACACCTGAAGACACAGGTACTGAAGGTAATTTCCATGAAGACCTTAATTCAAAAAAAAAGGTAAAAACTCTGAGGGGTCCTGGCAGAAATTAATTGTTTTGTAGCTCTGCAGTATTTTTTAGGAGATTCAGCAGAAAAAGCTGTATTTAAGAAATTCTCCTTGAACACGTGTTCTACCTGTTATGTAATTTCCAGGGGGCTAAAGTTGGAAACAAGATCAACAGTGATGAGAACCTGAATAATATGGAAAGGACTGGAAAGGCTTTATTAGAGTTAGATTTTGGAGACCAAAGCAGTTCATTGTGGAGTCCTCTAGCCCACAGAGGAGATATCTGATCCTGGGTGAGTGGTTATGTACACCACAAGTGGGAACTATAAATATACTTTGTTCACAGCTAATCACTTCAGAGAGATGTGTGTGGTACAAAGGTTTGGTCCAATTAACAGTCTGTTGACTTTCTATATAGAGGATTTAGCAAGGACTGTGATTAAGCTCANAAACACAGTGTCTGCTTGGCAAATGGAGTGGTAAGGGATTGTAAAAGGATGGGGCTGCTGCTGACTCTGGACCCTGGATTTTATACTGTGTGTGCGTGTCCTGGTTTTGGCCAAGGACTGGGTTAATTTTTCACAGTGGCCGTGAGTGGATGGGGCCTGGAGCCATGTGGTCATGGCCAAGACCCGAATATTATTCCATACCATAGAACATCAGTATATAAACTGGGGGAAAACATCCCTGAGTTGTTGGGGAGCCTCCAATGACTGCTCAGGGATGGGCTGACTGCACGTCGGTCAGCAGCTGCTGGGCAATTGTATTATGCATCACTTGTTTCTCTTGGATTTTATTCTTCTGTCTTTTTCCTTTTTATTGTATTTATTATTATTATAAAATTTATAATTAGCATTTTATTATAAAATTTATAATTAGCATGGTTGCCATTAAGTATATATACGTTTATTTATTATTTTTATTTCAACCCACGAGTTGCTTTTTTTATTTGCAATTCTCCCCAACTGGAGTATTTCCACAGCAAAGCAATCAGCCCACGTACACCAGGAGTAACACCTGAAGACACAGGTACTGAAGGTAATTTCCATGAAGACCTTAATTCAAAAAAAAAGGTAAAAACTCTGAGGGGTCCTGGCAGAAATTAATTGTTTTGTAGCTCTGCAGTATTTTTTAGGAGATTCAGCAGAAAAAGCTGTATTTAAGAAATTCTCCTTGAACACGTGTTCTACCTGTTATGTAATTTCCAGGGGGCTAAAGTTGGAAACAAGATCAACAGTGATGAGAACCTGAATAATATGGAAAGGACTGGAAAGGCTTTATTAGAGTTAGATTTTGGAGACCAAAGCAGTTCATTGTGGAGTCCTCTAGCCCACAGAGGAGATATCTGATCCTGGGTGAGTGGTTTTATGTACACCACAAGTGGGAACTATAAATATACTTTGTTCACAGCTAATCACTTCAGAGAGATGTGTGTGGTACAAAGGTTTGGTCCAATTAACACAGTCTGTTGACTTTCTATATAGAGGATTTAGCAAGGACTGTGATTAAGCTCAGAAATACATGCCCCTTGAATGATTTCTCTGCCTTAGAAGAAAAAAGGCACAGGTGAACTTTTTTAATGGAGGAGGACAAATATATTAAAGCAAGATCTACTGTGCCTTTGAGATGTATGCAAGAAACAAAAGCATTAGAGCTGGTTTTTGTCATATCCAAATTACATTTAAATTACTCTGAGTATAGACACTTTCCTTGTTTCACAACACATTTATATAATTCTATTCCTGTATAGAAATATGATTAATTTTTTTATGTTTACTGCTAAGGGACATATTATGATGTCTATATCAGCAAGAGGAAGAAAGTGCATATCCATCACTTTTGCTTAGAATTAGTATTCTAATAAATAATCATATTAGTAATTCTGGAGTAATTTCAGCTCCCTGTACCTTAAGAGTCCTTCAGTTATAAATGGAAGCCTAATATTATATGTAGCTGCTATGTTCCATTGTAATGTGTAACATTTGTTTTGAAAATCTGTCATTTCACAGGATACAGAGAAGTACTTGCGTGTTAAACCTATGACATCAAAGATATATGTTTCTGTCTCAAAGGGATAGAATCCCATAGGAGTTTCATAGCTAAGGCAGTACATTTTTTCTCTTTCTAGAAATTTGGAGCAAAATAGTGTTGAGACTGTGGGAGAAGTGCTGGGTAAGGAGAAACAAAGCTGTAGACCTGCAAACACTGGAGGAGCTGGGTGACCTTTATGAAGCGTGCCTCTGTGGAATCTCTTTTCTTGAGGGAAGCAAAATGCATGGTTCCAAACTTGTAAGCAAGGTTCTATGATGTGAACAGTACCATCTTATGTGCAGACTTAGAAGCTAAGGGAAATTCACCCTGGACTTCTGGAAAATGACTAAAGGATGTTTCCTTTGGGGGAGCTCAGTTTATGAGACTGATTACTTCTGAAAGGTCAGCATAGTGTGCCTAGCCTTGTTTCAAATACACATCCATTTAAAACTCATTATGTGTAATATGTTATCAAGTATCTTAATGATACAGTTGATGATGTAGTTCTACACCAATCAGTTTTTCAGGGTTATCCTTAATTATGCCAATGAAATCAAAATTTCTTGGATCTCTATTTCTGTTTGCAAAATTATTTGGTCTGTTTTCTCATTATTCTTTCATCATTTGTTGTCAGCAGCCTGAGGAGTAAATGTATAGATGATTTTTAGATATGTGTGAGAAATCTTCCTATTTTATATGTGATGAGCCTTAAGTACAGAATCACAATGTTTTTCTGATGAATTGAGATGCAATTCTGTTTTAAGGACAAAGATAAATATGTCCTCAAAACTACAGGTTCCTCAGTGTCTGTAGAGACAGGCTTTATTATTGATAAGACATGAATTGTACCTTGGTACCTAACAATATTCCTCATGTTTCTTAGAGAAACTTGTTTGCAAATGTAAATGCTCTGTCAATGATATCTGAAGCCCGGGAAATATGTCAGCAAAACTTAATTTGTTTACTCTATGTAATTTGTTTGTTAATGAACTGTGTATGAATGGAGCGCAATCTCAGCATATACATTTTCATTATTCAGATTTATTTGTTGAAATGTGTTGTTGACAGGGCTTGCTGCTCCTTTGTGATTAACTAATTAAACAAATTTGTTATTCAGTATTTTTAAAATAAGTTGCTCCGCTTCAACACAAAAAGCACATTGACTGGTTGTTTCTTTAATTTCTGAGTGCCATATTTAAGCTCAAGATCCACATGGAGACTCCTCAGCACATAAATGTGAAGCAGTTCATTGAATTAACCTGCAGTATATTTTTTGAATTTTATTATTATTAACATAATTTTCTAAAATGTCCTTATTATTATTATTGTAACCTATTTTCTAAAATGTCCTTAAAAGATCTCATATATCATTGTGTAGTCCTGGTAAGTTTGCATAAAAATTCTGAAAGCCTTTTTATGGAGAAATTTTGCAGTCAACCCTCCAAAATCCACTCAGAAATAGCAAGAGAAGAAGAAGTAGTTTGACAGTTTCAGTTGCATGGGATGATATTCCAAGCGTCAAGTTGTTGTTGAAAAAAAAGGAAGTGTAGATGTGCTTCATTGGGAACTTTTCTCTGGGGCATTATGACTATGAGAAGAGATCCAGAATGCTATTTGTTAAATCTGAAAATGAAAATCCTCATGAATTAGTCACCCTACTAGCTGTTTATAAAAAATAACTAGATGTTAATTTTAAACTTTTAGGAATTAGAACATGAAGTGTATAGTTACCCCTTTAAAATAAATAAATAAAAATAATTTTTGGTTCCAGTGTTGGGATCAAATCCCATGGAATTCATCCTTGTTTTCGTCTATGAAACTGTAGCTATAAATAATTCAGTCTATGTTTTTCCATCATATGCTATGTCAGAATAAATTTTGCTTCACATTAAATTAATATGTATTTTTTATTGTGAAATTTAAAGACTAATATATTTTGAGTGCAATAATACAAAATAGCTGATAGAATCAGAAGTAACTTAGGTTGAGAGGGAAGCCTAATTCAACTCACTGTGTGAGACAGGGCCTGATTTTTTTGTATGTCCAAGCATGTCATTTAAATCCCCTCTGTGTGTACCTGTTCCAGTGTTTCAGTGTTCTGCCACCTTTGCTATTAAGACCTTTTTTCTCTTACAGAACTTAGGTTTGTGGGGCAATTTGTGTCAGTTGCCTCTTGTCCTTTGGCTGCATGCTTTCAAAGCACCTGGCTTTGCATCCTTTGTTCCCTCTCTTCAGTTTCTTCCTTACTCTTCCTGAGTGGACAAAGCCAGTTCTTCCACCTCTCGTGGTGAGCCATGCACTCCACCGCCTGACCAGTGCTCTGGGCTCATTCCAGTGTGTTCCCATCTCTCTTAAACTGAAGAGGCCAGAACTGGACCAAGCACTCCAGATGTATTTCACCAGGGTTGAGAAGACAGGAGTGTCACCTCCCTCAATCTGCCAGCAGTACTTTAGACAGCACAGCTCAGGATGTGGTTTGCTTTCTTTGCTCACTGCTGACTCACACTCAGCTTGTTATCCACTGGGATACACAAGCCTTTTTCTGCATAGCTACTTTACAGCCAGTCGCCCACCAGTCTGTACCAGTTCTTGAGTTAGTCTTCTGAGGTGAAGAACTTGACATTTCCTATGGCTGAGCCTGATAAATTTCCTGTAAATGCATTTCCCCTGACATATATGTCCTTCTCAACAGAAAGCCTGTTGGTTTGGTATCAGTCACACTCCTCCAGTTTGATGTTATCCATAAACTTTCTCAGGATGCATTGCATCTTATCATTCAGGACATTTATAAAAGCAAAAACCAGTGTTGGCCTCAGTATAATTCCTCCTAGTGAGTATTACTGGCAATTTTCTATTGGCCATTGAACCCCTGATTACAGCCTTTTCACTTTGGTCATCTGGCAATAATTTTCTGCTCACCTAACTGTCTACCCATCAAAGTTGTATTTCACCAGTTTGGTAATAGGATCTTTTGGGAATTTGTATGGAAAGCTACATTTAAGGTAAATGACCTCAACTGTGGTAGTCTTGTTCACAAAGCCAGCAATTTCTTAGTAGAAAATAATGACATGCATAGATGGAAAATCAGCCTTTCTATGTCTTTTGCCACTTGGTCTCTGGCCCCATTAAACAGGCGTCCCATACTTTCTGTAATTTAATTCTTTTGGTGACATATGTATAGAAACCCTGGGTTTTGACCTTCACATCCCTTGGTAGTTTCAGCTCCAGCTGAGATACATCTTTCCTAAATCTTCTCCTTAAGTTAAAACATCATCTCTACATTCTTGCTAGGAGTCATGTCTTTGCCCACATCCTGAATACTTCTTTTTTTGAGTTCGTTCTTAACTGCCTTTTCCATCCATGTTTGCCTTTGACTACTCTTTCTTCCTTAGATTTCTGTACATTGTAATTCCTCTGTGTGCTTTGAGGAGGTTGTTCTTGATCAGCTGTTCTGTGTCACTGTCCTTCAGAGCTGCCTCCCATGGGATCCTGCCTCAAACTAATATATACTTTCCTGACACAAGGGATGTTTTTCAGTGATGATCATCAGAGCTTTTAAAGAGAAGTTTAACACACTTTTACAGTGTGTTTCTAGGGCTTGACCCAGCCCAGTTGTACTTGATCTCACCCCAGTGGTGAGATCCAAAGACATCATCCCGTGTAACAGAAGCACTGAAGCCTCTGGCCCTAAAGATATAAAGATACCTACATCAATTTAATTTAAAATTAGAACATGTCTGTACAGATAGCTGGATATAGCCCTAAAATTTCTTTATTTAGACAGTGTGTTATGCTAATAAAAACACTTGACTCAAAGACGAGTTTCAACAAAACTGCAAGTCCAGGGAAATGAACCAAATTCAGAGATCTGAGAGTGAGCACACACCATCATGATGCATAAGTAGGAAGAAATAAACCAATCCAGATGCAATCTAGAGAAGTAGAAAGAGGAAATACTGAAAAATCTTCCTTTACTTAGAGTTGGCAACTGCTAACTACAAGGTGAGTGATAGAAGCATCTCAAATTGCGTGTCAGTTTCTTTGACTATACATTCTGGGTAGCTATCAATGGAAAGCTAGACAGATTAGATCATTGGAACATTTGGATGACTACAGAACTTTAAAATTGTCCTGGTTTTGTATGGGATAAATTTAATTTTCTTCTTAGTAGCTATTACAGTGCTGTGTTTTTTGATTTGGTATGAGAATAATGCTGATAACACACAGATATTCCAGTTTTGCAATGTAGTCTTTATACTAAGTGAAGGCTATTTCAGTGTCTCATGCTCTGCNATCCCTGGCAGAGAACTCACGGAGGGAACCTCCTTCAAGGGCCCAGGGGGTAGGTTCCCAGCAGTGTGTGGGGGAAACAACAGCCAAAAAGACTCCAACACTCTGCTATTAAGGAGGTGCACAGGAATCTGTGAGGGATTACAGTCAGGATGTCTGACCCAGACTTGCCAAAGGGATATTCCACACCACAGAATGTCATGTCCAGTGTATGAACTTTGTTTGGCAGGAGGGGCTGATTGTTATTTGGGTACTGGCTGAGCATCAGTCAGTGGGTGGTGAGCAATTGCATTGTGCATCACTTGTCTTTCTTGAGTTTTATTTATCTCTCTGTTTCCTCCCTTCTCTTGTCAAGGGTATAGAAATTTGGCAGAAAATGCCCCTCCCCCCTGAAAATGTAGCACACCATTTTATTTAAAATTCTTATTCTCTGAGAGTGGATGAAAGTGAGGAGGTTTCCCAAAGGCGCTGTGGACACCCCATCCCTGGAAGTGTTCAAGGCCAGGTGGGATGGGATTTTGAGCCACCTGATCTAGTGGAAGATGTCCCTGCCCATGACAGGAGGTTCCAACTAGATGATTTTTAAAGTCCCTTCCTACCCAAAATAATTCTGTGGTTCTGTGTTTATTATTAGATTTTATTTTATTTCAGTTATTAAATTGTTCATATCCTTTTCTTCTGATTCTCATCCTCATCCCACTGGGGTGTGGGTGAGCAGCTGCATGGCACTTTGTTGCCAGCTGAGGCTAAGGCAGGACAAGGACCTAAGATGAAAAAGTCTAATATGGATCTTATCCCTTTTCCCAAATTCCACCTTTCATAGAACAGAAAGAAAAATAGGCGGATATCTATCTATCTATCTATCTATCTATCTAATCTATCTATCTATCTATCTATCTATCTATCTATCTATCTATCTAATCTATCTTTTCTTTTTCTATTCTTAAACCAAAACCACCAAGTGCTTCCAGAAAAGATTTAAGAACCCTTTGTGTCTTTGTTCTCTGGAAATGCAAGTGACTGCTTTACTTGTCATGTGTTAATAAGGTGCACTGGTCTGCAAACCCACACTAAAGATTAAACTGGAGGGTCCAAAAAGGAACGTCTTGGCTATCTGTATTGTCACCCGAAGGAACGCCATTATTTCCAGTCTGGAAACCAAGAGATCTGGGAAGACCATGTGAAGAGATGGAGATGAAGTTTATGCTTACTGTGAACAGTGTGAAATTTATGATACATTTACTACTGCTTACCTCTTCTTTTGCATGGGTTGTGAGGAAGAAGCATGCTAGATAAATAAACTGCTTGATGAAGAATCTGACCAAGTGAAATTCCGACACACATGTAAATCAGCACTGGCCCATATTTCAGCTCAATTCTCTCATGACTTTTCCCTTTATTTTTATAATATTTCTGAGTAGGATAAGAAACATTTTCATTAGATAATAATAATTTTCATTCTTTCTCTTGCCAGGACTTTGTACTATGTATTTGCCTTTTATTATCTTAGCCACACTAACTTTACTACTCCCCTGGATATTGGTTCTGTGTGGTTTTATGCATTTTAATTGAGTGCCATAATATATTTATTATTTGTTCAAAATAAGAGTATAAAGTTTAAGACATACAGATTTCTGCTGAGTCATTATTAAGAATGAGAACTCAGATTATATGATTTTTTTCTCAGCTTTCCACATCTACTGAAAATGCAGCAGAGAAGCTAAATCTTTAATATCTAATTTTATTATGTCTTGTTAATCTACCTTTCTTTCTGAATTGATGACTTTGTTTGTGCCCTTTCTGATCCATGCTGTTGTAAAAGGCATTATGGCATATATGATGTCATATATGATATCTAAATGTAATATAAATAAATAAAATAATATAAAAATATATTATAGCATAACTTATAGCTTTAGACTGATGTTTGTCTCTAACAAAAAACTAACCAAACCATAACCAAACTAACTATTTTAAGAATATTTGTTTAATAATATTTGAATTCATTAATTCAGAAAGAGTCTGGAAAATTACATTGTATGACATAAGATCATACATAATGTAGTCTGAAGTACTTATATGTAAGAATCTTCTCACTCTATTAAGAGGTGTCCTTAAAATCTATGTGTTTGAAAAACAAGTCAGAAGGATGCTCAGAAGGCTATTGACTTTGTCTTGGGAATTTTAAGGTCTTCTTCAGAACTATTCAAATCTATTTTTGTGTCTAGAAGATAAAGAGGATGTAAATGAGGAAAGTGCTGGATGTTGTCATTGTAACTCATACTGATAGTCTAGAACTGGTTAATTCCCCAACTCCCAAGTGATAATCACAAGTCGAACACATCATTAAAATGAGAGCTGTTTGTAAGATAGGTGTGATTTTGTGCCTGATTTCATTTGTTTATATATTTTGCTAATGAATTGTAATTAATTTAGTCAAATGGGTAATATATTGTTAAATTCTGTAATGAGTTATATAGAGTCATAGAAATAACAAATGACACCTTGTCATTATATTGACATTGAAGACTGAAAATAATTACCTCCACTGACATTACAGTGTAGTATACACACAGGTGTATTGAAATAGATTTTAAAAGTGCCTGAAAACTCAGGTCATTAACTTGTAAAGAATACTGTAAAACCTCATCTCCCCAGCAGAAAAGACCAATGCAGGCTCCAAAAAAGTTGAATATCCATTGACTTACATTTATAAATTGAGCAAATCAAACATTTACTGTCTGTTTCACCTTAAACACGTGTCTACAGCTTTGTCACCATACTGGACGTGTGGTCCCCCCAGCAGCTTTCAGAGCAGACACAGCTGCATGTCCCAGGCAGCAGAGGAGCCCCAGGCCCTGCAGCCCTCCAGGGCTGCCCCTGCAGCAGGGACAGCCTCCGTGGCTGGAGAGCCACTGGCAGCTGAGCCTGGTGGCTTTGTGCTGCCTCAGTCGTCCCCTCGCTCTCGTGCCGTGACCTCTGTGTCTGCAGCATGAAGGTGAGCAAACTGAGAGGATGCAGGTTTTTGAGGAGGGAGCGCATATAAGCGTTGCAAGGTGCACAAAATGAGTTGATCTGTTTTGACTCTGTTATACAACCTTATTTTAAATGTGCCAATACTACATAATTGCTTTTCTTTCCCTTTTTCTGTTGCCGTTCATATTTTGTGTTCTGCTTTCTACATCTTCCCAAGGTTAATTTGTCAATTATAAATAGGAATTAAAGAGACAAAAAGTAGAATGAACATCTCACTGATAGTGTCCCTGTGTACTGAAACACCTCATCTCTGTTCTCTGAGGATTTTTTATTCTTACAGTTACAAACCCTGGGCAGGGAACGGAAATGTTATTTTATGTGTATGGTGACAATGGGGCAATGAGAATGGGAGATTGCTCCCAGTAATTAGACAGTTAAAGAAATGGACTTTTTACAATATTTTCAGAACAAAACCAGAACATATATGCTGCTGGTGTAGAGTGTATGATGGACTGGAAAGGACTGTCTCAGGTGTGTTAGATGGCAGACACCCATGGATTGGGAAGACAGTTGAGAGGTTAAATACTCCCCACATAAACATATCAGACATATCATACCTGGCAAAGTCTTCACAAACTTAAAGCTCCTTTCCTCTGAGAAACCTACCAAGCTGATAATTGACAGAGTAATGCATTGGGGATTTTATATTTTATTTTATTTTATTTTATTTTATTTTATTTTATTTTATTTTATTTTATTTTATTTTATTTTATTTTATTTTATTTTATTTTATTTTTGATACAAGTTAGCTCAGTTTTTCCTTAGAACACTACTAGCTTGATGGATGTTGAGCACTTTTGACAGGTAGATCCTTCAACAAACTAGGAGCTTGGTGTCATTCCATTTATGTAAAAATACAGTGGTTTCATAACCTGAATCCCTGTAAATGACTGTGTCAACAAGATATATATATAATTCTTCAGTTTGTAATAGTCCAGTTTTGGAAAGTGGAGCAAATTTCTAGTTCCCCCACATAACATATTTTCTTGTAATGTTGTTATTTTCCCTTAGGATGGTAAGTTGGTTTGTTTTCTTTCCAAGTAGATATGGAGAAAAAACAAACAATACAGCTAACAAGGCTTTGGTTTATTGTTTTTAACATTTCCTTCTCTGGTGAAAAAAATAGACTGGTGTGACAAAAAACCTCTGATTTGCAGGGCTTGAGGAAAATCTGATGAACAAGTACCTGTGGGAGAATATGATGCATTAAAATTTTAAAATTTGCCTTTTCTGCAATTTCATTTTCATTTGTCTGTTGAGTTTATATGTGCCTTGTATGTTCCTCATTAGGGAAAAAATGTACAGAACAGGTTTGCAGTGAGAAAAAATCTGCCACACTTCGAGGTATTTGTATGACTATGTTGGGATGCACTGAAGCAGGCAGGAGAGCAATGATTATGGTCAGATAAGATCTGCATCCCTGTGCCCTGCACACACTTCCTGCAGCTCTGTTTTAATAAGATTCTTTGTTGAGAATTTGAGACAGCAGACCTAGTTTCTTTTGTGAACTAAAATCAAGATTAGTAAGTGCAGGAAAAGAGGTATCTAAATAAAAGTTGTGGTTTTATGTTTTTTTGTTTATTTTTTTTATTTCATGCACTTCAGCAATTTTCCTCTTTGAATTACTGATTTCCCAGTTTCAGATTGGGAAATGGCTTATAAACACATGATAGTCACTGACACAGTAATTAAAGTCTTTGTAACACATGTTAACTCTTTCCTGAAATTATTATCAATTTGAACTGGTCGTCAGACATGACAAAAGAGAATGCTCTTTCTAGGAAAGTCTCAGAAAGGGTAAGGCATTGTTTAAAAATGAAGTCAAAGAACATCTGGTTCAAAAGAAATGCAAAAACATCTCAAATACTCTCCTTATAAGCTTCGTACAGCTGCTGAACAGCTGCTGTCTCTCAGCCATCTTTTTTCTCTGAGTCCCCTTTAGCCAATTTCACCCAATTGCTCAGGCTGCTGGAAACATCTCTCTTATGAGGAAAGGCTGAAGGAGCTGGGCCTGTTCAGCCCTGAGAAGAAATGACTGAGAGGGAAACTCATCCCTGTCTATAAGTATTTGAAGGGAGGGTATCGAGAGGATTGAGCCTTTTGCAGGCTCCTCTTGGTGGTGCCAAGCAACAGGGAGAGAGGCAACGGGCAGAAGCTGATGCACAGGAAGTTCCACCTGAACCTGAGGAGAACTTCTTCCCTGTGCAGGTGGCCAGTCAGTGGGACAGATGGCCCAGGGAGGCTGTGAACACTGGAGATGTTTAAAAACCATCTGGACACAATCTTGTGCCAGGTGCTCTGGGATGGCCCTGCTTGAGCAGGGAGGTTGGACCAGATGACCCCACTGTGGTCACCCCCAACCTGACCCATTCTGTGGTTCTGTGATTCTCTCAAGACATAGTGGACTCCACTACGTGAAGCATGAAGGACCAGACTTTTTCCTGTTCCTGGTTTCTGGCTTAGGAACATACCCTTCATCACTGCACAATGAACAACCTTCTTAAACACTCAGGGTATCCAGTTTCAGCTCTTAGTGTTGTATAATTCTACTCTTGGTATTAGTGAGGCTGAACCTGTTACTGGCAAGTTGACCACATTGCACATCACAGATGCCCTCACCTTTTCATTTTGTCTTATTTTCTCATTTTGCTTGTTTATCTTTTCTGCTTTTCACCCCTCGTGGTTCATGTACAGCCTCAATTCAGCCACGTTATTACACTAGTAGGTGTCTTGGTTATCAACATGGAAAAAACAAATTCTTTTCCTTTTTTTTTCCTTAAATTAAAAAAATAATAATTTATTGTAGGTACAGCTAAATGGTTAGTTTTCAAAAGCAACCCAAAAGCTAAAATCAAGGAAATGTCATCCTTCTCCTGAGTCACAAAGATGTGCAATATGTCACAATGCCATTGTGGCTTAAGTGCCATACAACACTGTCCTAACTGCTTTGCTGATGGAGCCCTGTGCTTCCCCTCACTATATACAGCTTCATTTTCTTTCTGAGCTTTATTTCCTTTGATTGCTTTTCCACTGCAGTTAAAAATTAGTGGAATGCTATTGCTTGCTGGCTTTTACTGATTTCAGTGTGAGTTTTGGCAAGTACCTGCATCTGCAATGAATTGAAAACGAAAAGATTTAGGTCAAGAGAGAGTCTAAACCCTTGAGTTCAATCTCTGTCTGTCTGACCTTTGGCAAATCTCCCTGAATGCATTGCAGAGAAGAGGAAATGCAGTGAGGATTGCAGAAATTTGCTGTTATAGAATTGATAAACCATAGGGTTTATTAACAGTAATAGATAACAAATTAGATGTAAATAAAAAGGAAAAATATTAGGAAAAGAAGATTACAGCATGTAAATCTCTTTGTGACTTAACTAAAATACAGCAAGATACCCAATATTTTGCTCCATTCAAGGCAGCTTCCCAGTTTATGAGGAGCTAGTGTAGGACACTGCTTCCTCAACAGACTTTCGCGGTAAAGGTGTAAAACAATCCTTGAGCTGTCTCTGGTGGATAAAAAATATAAAAGCAGCATTAAGTCTGATCTCCATCTCCTGCAGAAAATGGAAGAATGAGATCCTAGCTGATGAAAGAGGAGAATTTAATGTGTGTGGGCTTTCCAGGAGATGTTTGTAAACTCAAATTGAAAAGGTATTTTTAGACTACGGAAAAAATGAAATTAATTTTTAGGAACTCTTACATGAAAAACCACTCCTCTAATTTGATTTATATTTCACAGGCAGATTTTTGGAACCTTTACTCTTTTAAACACAGATTTAAATTAATGTTCTTGCCTCCAAGATCAACCACAGTGTCCTCAAAAACATTATCAAACAGAGGATGCACAAAACCTATGAAGCCAGTTACTAAGTCTATAATGGACTATGTAATTCCATCTGTAATGTTATTGAGAAAATCAGCTCAGCTAAATGCAACTCAGATTTAATGTAAGAGTATATTTAATAATTTAGACCTCTTAAGTCAGAGTTTCTTCAAGATGAATCTGTGAGGAAAACAGTACAGGCATAGGTACTCTTGCTTTATCTGCTGCTGAAAGAATAACTATTCTAAAATAACTATTAAGAATGCATGCTGGGGTGGTATGGAAAATGTTTGGAGGTATGACAATCACATTGCTTAGAAAAGTTGTGTTTACATGAATGTAACTTTTGCACCCCAAATTATTCTGGTTTCCATGCTGTACTGAAATACAAAGAACATTGCTTTGTATTTGTGATGAAGAGTCGACCTACTTTTTTAACCTTACTTTGTGTTATAGTCACATATAGTGAAAGAATTCAACTGTAACCTTTTACAATTAAGAATAATGGCTATGCATGAGATCTGAACTGCTTACAGGACTTAAAATCAATTAATTTTTTACTAGTTGTACTGTATGATTAAACCTATTCAACAAAACACAAAATAAACTTCTGAACTGAGCTTTGTGAAACAAACCCAACCTGAGCTAATAGTTTTAATGCCTTTCTGTCTCTGATTTAATTGTGTTTGATCCTATAATGCAAGTTGGAATGAATTGGAGAAAAAGTTTTATTTAATCTTACCTGATGGTGTAATCAGGATAATGAAATATCTGAAGTATTATAAAGCTGGCTAAAAACATAAACTATACCTAAGTATATTATACTGTTTAAAATGTTTTTATGTGTATGCAAATAAAATACAGCACAAGAATGCTAAATTTATGATCTGATAAAAAATCAAATTTGTAAGGAAGTATAAAAAATGCAGTGGTGAGTTAGATCTGTTGCAAAGCCCAATCATGTTCATCAGAGACACCTTGCCACAGAGTCATTTTGAAGACCTTACTAAACTTGCACATAAAACTGTTTACATTTGCTGGTTTTGGCCATACAAAATTATTGCACACGGGTGGAAAGAGATGCTTATGTGATTATATGTGGGACACTTAGAAGCTGTCCCACACAGGTGCACAGTTTCCCTCCAGGTAGCAGCTCTGTGCTGCAGGACCTCACTGCTCTAGAGGCAGAAAAACTTGTAGTTTCCAAGCTAAGTGTGTTGCTCATCTTTATACGATCATTTCTTCGTAAGCAAAAATAAATTTTTTGTCAGAATCATGTCCTGATCTTTCTTTGTGTTGATATTAACTTTCAGTTTCAAGAACCAAAAACGTTCTAGGCATATTCCTGTTTTACTGAAAGGTTATGAATAAATCTCTAGGCAAGAATGGTTCTTTTAGTGCTTCTGAAAAACTTATGCATCTTTTTTGAGCTCTCACTTGTGTTGGATTCCTAATTTTTGTCAGTCTCTTACTCAGAATACTTTTCCTTTAGGAACTTCCAACATCTGCAGATTTTTCAAGAGGTTTTTACAAGACATCATGAAATGAATCACTCAAAATCCTCACAGCAGGTATCTGTCACACTTTCTTTCCTTAGAAAAATCACTTTTCTCATAATCTGACCTTTTATCTTTCAAGCATGTATCACAATGCAATGGCAATTGCATGACCTCAGAATAGCACTTGTTCAGAAATCCCACCTCTTTCTCTGCAGAGTAGGCAAGATATAACCAATAAGGAAATAAGTAAGTTTTAATGTAATTCTGCATAAAAAATTATAACTGTGTACAGCACATCTTCTATGAGTTTATGAAAATTTAAAACTTCTATGTGCCTACACAGACTTTATAATGATAAAATTAAATTTAGAGTACACTTCCAAACATGGACTGTGAACTGCTTCTACATCAGCCCTGATAGCACTGCTCACAGGATTTGATCAAGGCTGAATGAGGGATTTGAGTTTTATGGTCTTATTTTCACTGCACATTGTTCTGACAGCATAGTATGGAAATGACTTTATAAAACAGCTGGAGAACCCAGTTAATTTTGACTACAAGAGCTATTGCATTCAAATTGTTGGCTCTGCAGCAATACTGCAGTGGTTGCCATGTCCCATTACATTTTGCTCTTTTTTACATTTATGTGCTGAAATGATCCAGTTTATTATTATATAGGCAGTATTAAACTAAACATTTCTGAATTTGCACTGAGACCATTATCTTAATTTAATCATTTGTAAGCAGGCATATATATACTTCGGTGGTATCCTTTTGGTCTTAAAGAGAAGACTATACTTAAGTGCTTTGCTGGCATGGGATCTTAATGCGTCCATTCTTCCAGAAGTATTAGTACCACTTGTTCAAATAATTACAGCTTTTTTATAATGAAAATTCTCCCTTTCTCCCAGTTGGAAAACTTAATATTTGATATGCAGTTTCAAAATTGTGATTTCATATGTACTGGATGATCTTGTTTTATATAAAATCTTTGTTTGTTGGAATCTGAGTTTGGAATGTCCCATGGTAATTTTGAAAAGAGCAATAGGACATTTCTAGCAAAGGTATCTAAGAGTTATTTTACGGAGTTGGGATTTTCCTCCTTATGATTTGATGTCTAGAAAGGTGGTACACAAGAAAGTGCAGTAACATGGAAGATGAGGGTGTTATCTCATCATCCTAGATACAGCATGGCTCTTGTTCCCATCTTGTTTCATTCACATAGAAAGCACACATTTAAATATGGAGTGGAGGTGACAAAAATAATCACTTTTCCTCCCCTAAAAGCAAACTATCCAGTTATGGGCTAAAAGTTAAATCTTTCATAGTGTATGACATTAATATGTTCTGTATAAATGCCACCTTAATTTTTCTTACAGCTTTAAGGTGGATTTTATTTCTATATACTATGTGTATATAGAATATATATAAAGTATATATACCTAAAACCAAATAAATATTCATATACAGAGGAAGGTATTCTTACCTGTTTGAAATTGTTACTAATATGCTTTTACTTAAATGTGGTCTCACATTTTGTTGGCTTTGCTCTTTACTAAATGATGAAAATTTTCTGTCTTTCTGTTCTTCTGTCAAAAAATGACTTTTTCAGGAAGATGCTTTGTGGAATAACTCAAATTTGTAGGCATTTAGTGAAATGACTGGAATAATAAGCACTTTGTTACCCAGCTGTACTGCTGTACTCAGTCACATGAAATCACAGAATCACAGAATATGAGTTGGAGGTGACCCATCAGGATCATTGAATCCAATTCCTGGCTCTGCACAGTACCATCCCTGAGTCTCACTATGTGTCAAAGAGCATTGTCTCAATGCTTCTTGAAATCAGACAGTTTTGGTGCTCTGACCACTTCCCTGGGGAGCCTGTTCCAGTGCCCAACTACCCTCTGGGTGAAGAAATTGTTCTAATATTCAGTTTAAGCATTCCATGACACAGCTTCAGGCCAATCTCTTGGGTCCTGTCCTCAGGCCAGTCTCTTTGGTCACAGAGAGATGATCAGTGCCTGCCACTCCTCTTCCCCTCACAAGGAAGTTGTCACTGCAGTGAGGTCTCCCCTCAGTCTCCTCGAGGCTGAACAGACCAAGGGACCTCAGTCACTCCTCACACAGCTTCCCCTCAAGGCCCTTCACCATCTTTGTTACCCTTCTTTGGACACTCTCTAACAGCTGAATGTCTTTGCTGTCAATGTCCACAGTATCCAAGGTGAGGCTGCAGAGCAGAGCAGGACAATCCCGTCCCTTGCCCAGCTGGTGATGCTGGGCCTGATGCCCCCCAGGACAAGCTTGGCCCTCTTGCCTTGTCCATGTTTTTGAGGTTACCATCCTCATCCTGTAACAGGCTGATGCTATTTCCACACTGCCTTTTGCCATTAATATATTTGAGAACCTCATTTTATTGTCCCCCACAATTCTGGCCAACTTCAACTTCAATTGAGCATTGGCCTCATGACTTTTCTCCCTACAGCGGCGAGCAGCATCTCTGCCTTACTGTTTTGGGCAGTTTATTAAATCACATCAGTGAAATCTAGCATATTGAAAAGTGCAGCATGTAGGATGCTCTGCTGCAATACTGCTACAGAAAGTAAAATCTTCCATCAAAATGGTACGCTCAGAAGCTCTTTACAATCTGATTTATACTTGGTTTTAGATTGGTACTACTTCTTTTCATTTGCAACCTATTTCAAATTCGATTTGGGATTGTGTCTGCAGATGCAAGCATTGTAGAAGAGAGGTCACTGACACTAGAGGATGGAAGTTGGGGTTTTGGTTTTCTAGAAGGGGGCTTCATGACATCCACTGTTCTTTTTGAAAAGCAAGCATAGATCCGTTAGGTCATTGATGGATTTATAATAGGAAAAGGCAATAAACTGTTTTTAGCATAGTGCATTTCCATATAAAATGAAACTCATTGAACAGGCTTGGGTTCTTAGGGGACCATAAAGTCTCCTTTTAATTGGATATACAATGCTGCATCTTTGGCATCTCGCTAAAACCATTTTCAAAGCATTGCAATGTTGGTTGTGGGTTTAAAATTTTTTTACTCACATTTCTTTATAATAAACCATGCCAATATGTATACAGATGCTGTAGATCTTTCACATTTCTGTTGCTTTGGATTTGGTGATCCTGATGGGTCCCTTCTAACTTAGCATATTCTGTAAGTAACAGCAAAGTATACTAGGTGGAGTGGCTACATGTTGTACCTAGATGCCACTAGGTACTGCCTGGAACTGCTACTTTAGAATGAGTAAATATATATAAATATACACGTAATATACTAGAATGTATATGTATATATATTCTAATGATTGGTCAACTGTTGAAAAACATCAGCTATAGGGAACAGGAAAATGATTTCCTTTTATGAAAGTTCATTTTTTATGTGTTTATAAATGAGTGCATCAGATACTGCTAATATTTAACGCTTCTATCATCTACTCAGAACTCAGAATTGCAATACAACATGATAATAAAATTCCTCCCCAAACCCCATCTAATAAGTTAGTTTTCTTATTTCATTTTGCTGCTCCAATAACATCATAAAATCACCATTAAAACATATTTTTGACTCCAGGGAAGTAAGCTTAGAGAAACTGCTTAAGGCTCGAAGCAGAAATTTTGAATATGAAATATTTTTGCAGGATATATATTTGTTGTTTGGGTTGAGGAGGAGGAAGATGAGGCCCCCTGGCTTGCAGAGAGCTTGAGAAAGGGAAATGGATCTTTCTGAATTTTTAAAAGTTTTCTTTTTTACAATATCTCTTAATCTCTCTCTTTTTTTTTTGTACACAAAACAGCCTGGGTAGACAACATGATGTGTTTTTAATTGTTTTTGCTTTAAAAATCACTTTTAGAAATCCATTTGGAGAGAAAAAGAGCTGTTTCCCATATCTACTAGGGAAGAAATCACAGAAGATCTGCACACAATCCTATTTTGCAGCAGCACTGTAACTTTTCTCACTTTGATTGAAATTCCTCAAGGTTTGATGCTAGTCCTGGAATAAATCCCAGTACTCCATACATGTCTCTTCATTTTGAAGGGAAGGTATGTCTTGCAGATGTTATTTGGTATAATTAAATGAGTAAAGAAAATTGTGTCTCTCATTTAATGCAATTGATCTCTGACATCCATTTTCCCTGATTACTTTAGTGAGACAATTTACTCTAAATTGGCCAATCTTCACAATAAAAAAGAAATCACAACAGAAATGAAATAAATAGGCAAAACTTCAGAGTTTCTATAGAAAAATACTATTCAGTGCAAAAGGTAAACAAGGATTTGGTTTGGTTTCAATTCATATTGCAAAACCTGAAAAAGCTTTCTGAAAACATACTCTGTTTTTTCTGGTGGGATTCAAGTGAGTAAATAAAGACCTTTAGCAAAGATTCCACAAAGTGGTACCTGGAAAACATTCTTGCTGCTCTCTTTAAAGAGTCAGAGCCAAAAGTGGCTATTGCTGTTGTAATCTTCCTCACCTTGGCTCTCTCAGGCCAGATGAGATAAATCCCACATTTAGTATCTGCATTGCAAATTCACAGCAGTCAGCTGAACATATGTCCAAAGTCTTAAAAAATATAGATGTTTTGGATGTGTGTTTTACCATATTTAAATACGTTTTATGATGATATCTCACATATCGGGGAAAATTACCTGCGTCCAGGATCTTGAAAAAATATCTTGCAAATATGCCTAGCTTAGTTTTCCATCAGAGCTGGTAAATGAGTTTCATGTATTGGGTTATTTATTTACTTTTTCTCCTGTTTATTGCCTTAAGTCTCAAATATTTCCTTGGCCAGGTGATTAAGGAGGTTACACCAAGAATCTCACGTAAAGTTTTCTGTTGGCTATAATCTAGTTTAGATTTTTCCTGTTTTTTCCCTGCCAAAGTTCCATGAGTTGCTGCAATTTTAATGAAGTAGCATCTAAAATTTTGTCTGATTTTCACATTATTTCCTTATTAATATCCATCACTCCAACTTCATGCCTGAAGATAAATAAAAAGTTAAATAGAAAACTAAATAAATTGTGTTAATTTTGCATTTCATCCTTTCAAACCCTACAGTTTAATGTCAAAATATCAGAAAACAGTGTACTTTTGTTGGTGAAAGTCTGAGGGAAATGAAGGAATATGCCTTCAGAAAAAGAGGAAGAAATGTCTTTTTCATTTTTAGAGGTATTGAATAAAATGTGTATGTCTTACTGAGATGAGAAGCCAGTCTACAGGTCATCTATCTCCTTCAGCAGCATTGTTATTGGCAGGCTGGAGAAGAAGGTTCCTTATTGTTTTCGCTCTGTTTCTGTAAATATTTACTCTTTGAAAGGTGTCACTGCCTCCATCTCAGTGGTTGAGACAGCCCTGTGGCTTTGAACCACTTTGGTTTGATTCTATGATTAATTCTATTATTCTATTATTCTGTGAACTCAAAACAAGACGTTCTTATCATATGTTCATTTTTCCAGAATGGAAAAAAGAGACCTGTGGCTTGGAAGTACCTGTACTGTGGCTAAAAAAGAGCATTATTTTTGTCCCTAGTGGAAAGTTACATGTCAAATGACATTGTGTTGAATTTGCTGCTTCCTGAAGCAGACTTTGTATTGGAATACATGAACATATACCTACAGCAGGCATTTTAGTAACCCAGTCTTGCTATGCAGCAATAGTTTTAGTAAGGAGGGCATAACCAACACTCAAATTATTCCAGTTATCCCAGGTCCACATACCTGCCTTCTCTCTTACCCCTTCCCAACCACAGTGAAGTAGAAAAGGTAAGACTGAATAAAATGCTCGTGGGAAAAGTTTGATTATATTAACTGTTTCTTAGAACTATGAGACAATTCAAATTTCAGATTGCTATTCTAACATAAATAATTTTATATACATGGATTTTAAATAATTTTGAGCAAATAAATACTTTCTCTTTCAGCTTGTAGTATCTGTTATATTTAAATCTGACTCCAGATTTAGAGCCGTGGTAATGACTTTGGAAGATTTATTCATCCTTGTCACTACTATAAGGCAATTTCACACTTCCCTGACTCTTTAAAGGTGTAATACTGGGAAGTGTTAATTGACCAAATCATCAGTAAGAGGGAGAGAAGTAAGGGAACATGAAGTATTATTCTGTTTATGAGTTTGACTTGGAAATTACACATTACACAACAGATATTCAGAGACAACTAAACTTAAGCTGTTATCTATTTCAAGAAACTACTTTAAACTCTCAAATGGACCACTTGGATTAAATAGTATATATACCAGCTTTCTGTTAAATATTACACATATACCAGGAAAGCTGGTTGGGCCAGACACTGACCTTAATTTGAAGATACACCTTTCTTCTCTCATCCAAATGTTTCGACAAGAAAAGACAGGCATGGCTGTGAATACAGAATAGAGGGTATTTTCAGGTGTGGGGAAACTGCTACAGTCACCTTGCCTCTGTAAAAATTCCCATGCCTTTCCTGGATTTGCCAAACATTGTCATCTGTCTTTGCTCCTGATGCTGGCAGATGTCAGAAGGTCCCTTTCTCCTTCACAGACAGATGAAGCGAAACTTTTCCAATGAAGCCTGCATGGATCTCAGAGGACAAGGGAATGGGTCAGCAAAGCAGAGCCCTTGTTTAAGCAGACAGGTTGTGGCTATTCCTGTTGAATCTGACAGGTCTCTTTCTCATGAGCAGTACAAAAAATAAAAATTTTCACTCTGTTTAAAAATAAACATTAGTTCCAGTTCTTGTATTTTTCACCATAACCTTCACCTTCCTCACTTGAGAACAGACAGAATAGCCAGCCAAAATCAACCACCAATTCTTCTCTTAAAACATGTATTTGAATGCTACCTTCTTCTGATTCTTGCTGAGGCTACACAATCAGCAAATATCTGGGTATGAGTGGCCTTAGTAACAACTGTGCTTACAGAACACATGTCACTCTTAGACTGTTTTGTTGGTCATCGACAGTGTTTTTCTTTTTAAAAACACACTCTTTGGAAACAGAAGAGAAAGTGAAACAATACCACAGAGCTAACTCTGACTAAAATTTACATTTTACCTTTGGCTCCTGAGCTGACAGTGATTTGCATTCTTCCATGCCCTTCCTCTCTCCTTCCCCCAAGTGTAAAGTAATACTTCAAAACTTAAAAATGTGCTTTTGATAACTTTAAATTACTCTTAATACCACCTCCTCTTGTCATAACAAAGCAGGCTTATACTCCAAGGGGGACTGTGTGATAGTTTTGACTAGATCAGTGGAATTATCATGGATTATTTTTAACTTTGGTTCCACCTCTTTGAGTTTTGTTCTGACTGTCTAATTGAATTAATGGGAAAATTGAAAGTAAACCCTGGCTAAAGCAATGGGGTTTAAGATAATACTAGCCAAGGAAGTTGATAAAACTCTTATACAGACCTTATTAAAGACATAAAGGTCTCAGTCCAAGCACGTTGTGACCCAGTTCAGGTATTTGTAAAAAAAAAACAGGTGAGAGCTGAAGGTAGGTATCATATATTATGACTGGCTTGCAAAGTTGTAAAGTTTTTTATTTAATTGGAGGTAGGGGAGCAGAGTTGAGCTTAAAAGCAGTTATAATAAATCTCATCATTTTCTTGGTGATTTGTTCTTCTTACAAAAATAGTTTTGATCTAGTATGACTTTTGGCACTTTTTTATGTCCACTAGAAGAGTGGGAGGTGCACAAGGTGAAAAAGTGTAAGAAATTAGAAGAAGAAGAGAAAGTAATAACCAGAAGGAAAAGAAACAATCAGAGCAAACTGGATAATGAACAGGAAGAGATAAAACTGAGATGGGAATACATGTTTAGGTAGTACAGATTCTTTTATCTCCACTTTTTAGACTGTATGAAACTCATTTCCTGGATAAGCATACTTAATTAGGGGAAGAAAACGAATCAGATCAGATTAAAAGTTTACTGCAAAAGTGATACTTTAAAGTGATAAAGTAATCATTCTTTGTTCAATCTTTTACATCTCAATTGTTTATTTTAAAATACAAGGACTTGTAATTGTAAAGATAATGAAGGTATCTGATTTTTTTCCTATCTTTCCTACTTTGTCATGTCAGCCATTGTGCCTCCCACTGCATCATGAGCAGACTTTTCATTACAAATTTCTTTAGCAAATCTAGACCCTTTCAAAGAGGAACAGCCCTGTTTTTCCTTTCTGGAGAATCCTGGATGAGTGAGGTGTTAAAATTGACTGTGTCTCTTCCTTTAACTGTGATATAAATATTATAATAAATGCAATGAATGAGAAAAAGAAATATTAGAAAAAGAATCAGAAGAGGAAAAAGGGGAAACGTTGAACCTGCTAGGGTTCAACCCTATACTGGTTGTGTCCTTCAGGGCTGGGTTGAAAACAAAATGCATCCATGTGTATCTGGCCATTTAAAACAGTCCATCTGAAACCTCAATATAATTAGGCAAATAAAATTGTTTATGGTTAGTTATTCTGTTTTTATTACCTTCTCTGTCTGGAAATCAGCAAGAGAAAAACATTTCTGAGTTGGTTTAATATAATTACTTGGAGGAACGACATTTCGGGGTCTAAAGACTGGAAGATTAACATAAGTAATTTTACTCTCAAAATTAGCTTTGGGTTACAGTCCGTCTCTAATACAAAGAAATGAAAGTGGTTTACCTCCATATTTTTGATCAGCTTAATGTGAATGTGAGCAGCTTTTTAAAAAAGGTTGGCTATCAGATTCAAATGTGCCTATGATCTTGCATAGATGTCAGTGCTTTTAGCATCTCTTTAATTTAGTCTGTCTTCTATTATGTCAACATGTCATCCCTCCCTTCCAAACAGCAGTAATATAGGGTTAACTAGTAATACATAAAAGGATTTTTTGATTAATAAATGAGTGCATAAAAATTCAGCCCTGCATAGGTAGGTTATGTACTAACAGTGCACCAGTGCATAATTCATAATTGTCTTTGACACCCCAACAAAAGTGAACATTTTAAATCCCTCTTTTTCTGGATAAAATAAAACTCAAAATAAACAACACATTTTAATGTTAGCATCCATGAACATGGATAATTTTTTTTAAAACAGAATATTTTAAATCTTGTACTAATACAGGCAGCTACCCAATTTCTGAACACCTTTTGGAGACCTGTACAACCATCACCAGCTCTATGATCGGCAGTCTAAGGACTGTACCCGACAACCAGACAAACAACTCTGTTGACTCACTGCATTTTAGGTGTTGTAAATGGGCTTGCAGCCCTCATATGGAGCAGATTTAGTAGTTCTATTTACTTTGGGGCAGTTACTTAAATTTGCTATTCCTAAAACTTTAATAACACAATAACACCAAGCAGCAGGAATAGAAATAAAGCTCTACAGTCAATCTAGAAAGAATAAAAATAATGCTTTACAGTCAATCAGGGGAGTGTGAATGAGTGACAGAGTGAGGAAGAGTGCAGAATAGCTTTTCAAGCTGACTAGGACAGGTCAGTAAGGAAATAATTGCTTGTAGGATTTCTTTTAGTGGCAAGGACAGAGGAAATGTCATATGTGAACTGTAAATACAACACTGATAAGATTGGAAAAATTTCAAATATATATCATTATGTAAAATACTTTCCACTTATTCTGACAAAATCAAAAGCCAGCTTGTGCTGTATAGCTAGTAGGAGAGTATTAGGCATTCAAGGATATGATTTGTGCTAAGTTGATGTAGACACCAAGTAGAGGTCAGATGAAACTCCACCTATAAATATGTGTTTCTTAATTTGTTAAATGAGTTATCTTCTTCCAGACCTAGAGAGCTTTCCTCTTGCATTTCCCAGTGTTAGCTTCTTCATCCATGAAAATCAATGTAATTTAATGGCTAAAACAACATTTTGGATCTTAGAGTGGAATGAAAAAACCTTTATTGAGATTTTACCAGATAGGACTCAAAAAAGAATGTAATTTACAGAACTCTTGGTTCCCAGAATGGCTGGGAGAGGAAGGCACCTCTGGAGATTGTCTAGCACAACAGGTTCAGTGAGAGAAGATTGCCCGGGGACATTTTAGGTTGGATTCTGAGTACTTTGGTTTTTGCTGTGGCTTTTGTCACCGGGTCTCCTGACCCATCCAAAAGCAGGCCCACAATTTCCCTGACGTGTCTTCTGCTGCTGATGTATCTCCTGGAGTCCTTCCTGTTGCTTTTCACCACCCTTATGAGATTCCACTCCACATAGACCTGTCCTTCCTAACCGTGTCCCTGAACCCTCAGACAGTGCCTTTCTGCATTTTCTGGGTCACCTGTCCCAGCTTTTGCCTCTTGCCCACTTCCCCTTTATGTTTGAGATTTTCTGGGAGTTCCTTGTTCATCCATGCAGGGCTCCTGACACTCTTGCTTGACTTCCTGCTCACGGAGCTGGACCCTTCTTGGGAAGTGACACATTTCAGTGGCAATTTCACAGTTCAGCATACCTACATACATTCCACTTTTGTGGCTCAAGCCCTAGACATATTGAGCCTACTTTAATCATGACCTTAATTTTACTAGTACATTGTTCCATTCCTTATTAGCTAAATAAAAGAGCAAGACTTTAGCTTGATAATTAGCCTTCTTAAATGAATATTTGCTTGCTCACCAATTTTAATAAAATCAATGAGGGATATGCAGATTTGGGTTGCTCTAACAAATTAAAATATGGTCTAAGAACTATGAGGGCATGGCTACTGTCAAAGATGTAATTTTTAAACAACTCAGTTCATCTTTCAAATGAAAATTTAAGTATTTTTAGACTATTATTCTTAGAGCAGGCTATATGGGTTAAGATCTCCCCTGACTTCACTGACAAGGAGCAGTAATGGCTCAGGCCAGGAGCTGACACAGAGCTCTGAAGAAGCTGATCTTTGAGATAGCTGAGCACCTTGCTTTCTGTCCTTTCTGAACACTACAGCATCACCTCTGCTTCTATATGGCAATGGGGATTGCACTCATGACTGGGACTTACTACAAGAACTCTGTGGTAGTTGTAACCTTTCTCCTTCAGTATGCCATTGAAATTTTTTTTAAAGCTATGGGTGAGAAAACTATGGAATGTACATGTTTGTATTGGTCAGACTAAGTTTGTCAGGCACTCTTCTTTTGAACTCGTTTTTGTCTTCTAGTACATCACACAGCAATAAACTACTTATTTGGGATTGGGAAATGTAATGAAGAACTCTTGGCCCTGACATGCTCTGCTGCATACTTAACACCAAAGCTTGTGTCTGTATCTGAATAACCTACTGTCACAGTGACTGCTGTTCACAAACTGTTACTGGTGGGATTTTCACAAGGATTTAGAAATCCCAGAAACATGCACTCTCAGAATCCATGGGTGAACTTGAAACAATACCAGCATGCAATACTTTTGGAAATCCTTGCCTGCATGCTATGGTGCAGTCAACTGGGAGATGTTATCTACATTTTTTTGTCAAGATGTCAGAAGATAAATAAACACCTCAGTCCTGGGTTAATCAAATAATAAACACTCAAAATCTATTATATGAGCAGAAAAATGGAGAAAAATAATCAAGGTAAGAAATCACCTTAACTCACAGCCTCTCCTACTACTTCTTTCAGGAAGTAGTAAAATGCCTAAACAACCTCAGCTCAGGACAGACACTAATCTAGCATAAAGCCCAGGCTCTGGACTCTGACATTTTGCTGCATAGCTAAATGCGGATACTAAGAAAGCACAATTTTAATGAATACACATTTGGTTGTTGAATATAGAAACAAAATTTTGGCAAAAAATTCCAAAAATTTTAATCATAAATGAGCTATTAAAAGCTGTTTGAGCAGCTGCATTAAATGTCTCTGAAAGACATTTCGAAAACTGAAATGATGGGTGACATTTAGTTTACGTAGTGGGTAATATAAAAGATTAAATAATTTTGAAATATAATTGGTAATAAAGAGAAAAAATAGTGCCTTATAAATATGCTAACAAGCCATTTTAGTGATATTTAGTATAGACATACTTAAAAGCAGTTAATAATCAGATCTTCACATTTAATGATGTTACTGTTTAATAGTGTTTCACTGCTTGATCCCTGAAATTATGTCTTTAAATAATGTTACCAACTGTAATCACTACTGTGCTATCAATTCATGTTTGAAATTGTGTGTGATGGCAAGAAAAAGACACAAAACATGTTTGTGTAATAAAAATCTCTATTAATGTGAATTTACTGTGTGTGGGGAGAGTTTTTGTATATAGATGATCAGTGTTGGTGTTCAGCTTAGTAACGTGATAGCTGTCAGTACGGGATTTAAAAAATTTCTTAGGATGATTAATTTCAAGGCTAATCATATAATTTCAGAACTTTCCAAGAGGCCTGTCAAAGGAAAAGGATTTATATAATCAGTTATCTTGCTGAAAACCCCTTCAACCTGTGAAACTATACAGTGAATAAGAATGAACCAAAAGCCAATGCATATCATTATTCATCATGTGTGTGGAGTAATTTTTATTGAGATAATAACTAAACATAAACAAGTTTTTTTTTAGAAAATATCTTCTTTTTTTTCCCCAAAGCATTGTAAGAATTTAATATCACTGTTGAAAATATTGCTGAGTATCTCTGTGCTGTGAACAAAATTTCCCCAAAATAAGCTTTGGTCACATGCCCTCTTTTTGCATATTAGTGTGACGATGATGAAGATAGTGCTGGGGGACTCCTTGCCTTGATGTCCTTTCAGCTTAGTCATTTAGGCTTCTTCATCTTTGTCAGTCAAAAGGTACCAGATAAAGTCAAAGCAGTTTAAACAGCAGACCTTTCCTGACTGGATTACCCTGAAGAGGACAAAGGGAGTGTCAGATTTGTAACTCTGAAGAGCCATGCAATGGGAATGGACCAGGAGTAAGTCAGGGAGTCCTGGAGGAGGAGATTTCCTTCTTTTGCATCATGACCAATGAGTCCCGAAATGAGAAGTGCAGTGGGGGGGATCTGCTCCAGGGAAATCCACCCTGGAAAAATCCTAGCACAGGGACCCGTTCTTTACCACTTGTACTTGATGTGCAGGCTAGGAAAGAAAAAGCATATTAAAGATGTGGAAGAGAGATAGTCCTGTCACTTTGTTGTAGTGGTGCCAAACAGCCCAAGCAGCAGGAAAGTCAAGCAGTTTTCACACTGGCCTGTTTCCCCTGCACTGCTTCTGCTCCCTGTCTCTTTCAGAATCCACTAGTGCTGAAGTGCCAATTCTTATGGCAGAAACCTTCAGTATCTTTATGCAGGGTGAATTTTCCTGTGTCCAGGAAACAGACATCCTTAGATTCTTTTTTGCCTGCTTTATTCATGGTTGCCCAGCGAAGCTGTGGATGTCTCATTGTTGGCAGTGCTCAAGGCCAGGTTGGATGGAGCTCTGAGCAACCTGATCTCATGGAAGGTGTCCTGCCCAGGACAGGGGACATTGGAAGTAGATGATCTTTAAAGTCCCTTCCAACCCCACATTCTATGACTTAATTTCTAAATGCTTAGTGCTATAATTTCTAGTGCTTAATTGCTCTCCTAGGAAAAGTTTTCTTTTTATGTCCTCATATATGTAACACACCTCTTTGTATAAAAAGAATGAGAGGTTGCACAAATACAATGGTGAAAATGCAATTAATGCAAGATCATATGACTGTCCCACAAATATTTGCAATAGTAGAAAGAGAACTTAAGTAGATTGACTTAAAAAAGCAACAAACCAACACTATAAATTTCTGTGACTGTCTAAATTAATTCCTCATTCTCTACTGCATCTGGAACCTTTGCACTTTATTTATCTCCTGACACTAATTTTCACATGCTGTGATTTTACCAGCAAAGCTATTATTGACCCTTTGTATTTTGTTACAAGTGCTGTCAAGGTTTCTCCCCACTCAAAGTTAAAATAGTGGACTTTTATATTGCTCCCTAACGCCTCACTGTGTATTTTAAGACCACTGAAGAAAACTACTGGGATTATCAGTCTTTGTGCCATGATTTCTGATTATCATGTTCTGTTTTATCTTAATTTTGAATTAGAAACTTTTTTTTTGAGTGATAGGAGTCTTATCTTTAAGTGTCTAGGCATTATGGAAAATAAATTTCTGATCCATGTTTGGGTTCATTAAAGATCCAAGAAATAGTACAGAAACATTCTAGAGAATTAATTGCATATATTGGTGTACAAATGAAAATTCAAAACTCAAATAAAAGGTTTAATAAATCTAATCCATGACAACGTCAGTGCATAATGTTTTTGGGTTTTTAAAAATATATTTTTGTAACCAGAAAAAGAATGTATTGGTCTTATACCTGGAAAAGTAGATTTTTTAAAAGCTATCAGAAAGCTTACAATATGAAACTACAGCTTATTGATTATAAGAATTCTTATATCTTAAATCTCAAGATTATCCTTGGAGTTATATTGAAATGTTATTTGCAAGGAGCAGAGGAGGGCACTGTTGGACTGCAATTAGGAGGTGATACAGACTGTATATCTTGAATAACAACATTGTACTACATTGCAGAAATTTTATCAGATGTCTTACAAGAAGTGATAGCAGGAAAAAGATTTACACTCATTTTGATCATCAACATTGTGCTTGAACTGTAGCAGTGAGACAGGAAAAATGATTCTTTTTTCAAATGGGATGTGGCTGTGAAGTAGAGTAATGGAGAAAAAGTGGGTGAACAAACCCAAAAACATTAAACCACATATTTTGGGAAATAAATTATTAGTATGATGTCGAAGGGCCTTTCTGGCACTGAGTCCTTAGCTGTGAAGTGCCTGAGGTACTGAGTATTTGCAAAGACTTTGGTTCTCTGAAGTAGGCACCATGGTATCCACAGGCTCTTCAGATGAAATTGCCTACAGAGATTCACATAGGAACAGAGGGTAGACCTGCAAACAGGTAAACCACTTAAACCAAAATGGACTTTGTTCTCAGATATATATCTCCATTCCATGCTGGTATAGGATACTGCTAGCTTGTTTCTCCAGATTTCACAGGAAGATTTTTATCTTAAAAAGCTATTCAATACAGTGAGGGGGGAAGAATCACATTCCAGAAATGTTAATATGAGTATTTAAAAAATGTGCAGTCAAATAATTCAGTTTTGTTATGCAGGAGGTCATTAACTATGCAAGCCTCTGAATTTTGCTGTCCATGTGTTACTGATAAAACCAGCACTCACTCTATTCATTTCTCTGTAATTCTAGCTAAGCTTATGAAAAAAAAAACCCACAACTGCACCTTTTGGTTAAAGAAATGAAGTTTCACCTCGAATCTGACTGCTGCAGTGGGCTCACTTGGTCTAGAAAATTTTGGGAGACCTTTCTTTGTGTGAGAGTGATGGGAACTTTTGTTGGATACACATAAGCCACCTTGCAGTTCAACAGGGTTTGTTTTCCAGGATCGCTTATGCTGCCAAGTACATTGAGACAAACTTGGAGGAACATACTAGACTGCTAGTATTATTTGCACGTTATTATCTCTTAAAAAGAAGATTTGTAAAAAATAAAATTAAAATAGAAGTAGAATTTATTTGAGACCATGAATTTAGTACTGAGAATTTGGCATGATCATTTTACTGCAACTGGATTGGCATTCAAAACCCAAACAATTTCAAACTGCTCCTATAATTTTGCATTATAGCTACAAACTGCTATGAAATTCCATATTTTCTTGAGAGTTTTATGAATCCTAATGTACTTCTCAATAAACCTCAGCTCAGTTTCATTGCAGTGAGACCTCAAAACAAGCGATTTTTTTGTGTTTACAGTTTTTACAAGAAATCATATTACAGAGTTCTGCAAATACACGTTTTCTGTATGTTGATAATGTGTCATTGCTACCTTATTTATTTTTCTGTTATGGCAAAGTTCCTTTTTTCTTTTTTTTTTTTTAAATTCTATTCAGTCATGGGAAAGAAAGAAGAGAGAAATTTTACATTCTAAATGCCATATTTTTTCATAGTACTTGTCTCTGTCATTCCCAGTTTTATTGGCTCCTTGTGAACAATGAATGCTGTGGTTTGCGCCAAAAGTTATTTTGTCAGCAGTTGTGTTTTTTTTTTCTCTTTCCCCAGTGACAAAGACCACTGTGATTCAAGCAAATTATTATGTTTTTTTTTTAACTGGGAATAACTCCTATAAGAAGAATTTAATTTTTAGGAATCCTCTTTAAATTCTCCTTGGCAAGTGTAATTTAATGCTCAAAAATTAATTTACATTGGTCTAAATTCTCTACAGTCACATGGTTTATGGCCTGAAGGTATCTCAAGGATACCTTGTGACTATTGTACCAGTTTTATGTTATCATTACTCTGGTGACATTTCTTGTTTCTCACGGTTTTCACTTTTCTAAAATACTTACAGAATAAAACCTGTCAAACCAACAACGATCAAACATAAAACCAAACATACCAACAAACATAAAACTATTGATAAAAATGCAATGTAATGAGCAGCTCTACTACAGCAGTAAGAATCCTCAGATTTTTCCATGTGCAGTCTCAATGTGTAGACTTTCTAAACCTGTCATCTTTCCAGAAAAATCCTAGCAGAGAAAATCAACATGACAAAAATAGTTTCTAGGATTATGGCATCTGCAAATTGCTGCCCACAGAAGAATGTGGCAGCAGATAAGTAGTTTGATAGAGAAGTAGACAAATTCTTGGGGTAATAATCCACAAATGGATCAAAAACCATCTAGGCAGGGATGTACCTTTATCATCCCCAATATAAGAGTTGCTGAGGAGAAGGGATCCCAAGAACTGGCCAAGCTTGAGGGGTTGGTTTAACCAGACTCTTCTGTGCCACTGTCCTGGGCTGAAACTCAGGCATTCATGGATCCTTGGTCAGACATAGTAGTGCATTTATTATATTCAGACTGAAATGCAGGGCAAACTTGGGTTTTCGTACCAGTGCATGTGTTGGTTTTAGCATTCAGAGTTTGTGAAGCCTTGGAATAATACTGCAAGAATATTCAAGACTGCTCTCAAGTCTTCCTTTAGGAATATTCAATATCCTGTTAAATGAACCTTTTAAAATGAAATGAATCAGACATTTTTGCTTGAAAATAAAGTTTTTCTTTGGTTTAAATTTTTAATTGAGTGACAAGAAACATTTGTCTCAATAAATAGCTGACACATTAGGACAACTTTGTGCAGTAGCTTATTCATTTGTAGGTCCTAATGCTGCTTTTATGGGTTAAATGTGTGAGCACAAGCTTTAGTTACTATTTTAAAAGACTATCAGTAAAATCCACTCTAATTCAGACAGTACATCAGATATGTAAAATTAGGTGTTCTTGAAATAATATCCTACAGTTAACACATTTTTGGATAAATAAAAAAGAAACTTCTGGGAGGCATACCAGGCTAAAATATTTGGAGTTTTTAAATTAGTGGGATTAATTAATATATTGCATTTTAAATTTTAAAGCATAGAAAGTCAGAAATTAAATGCCAGAATGAAATATTCAGAATAAAATCCCAATTTTACTCAGGCCAGTGACAAAGATTTTATTACTTTCTGTGGGGCTCTCCCACTAAAAGCACTGTCTGTACAATAAGCATGTTTGCTTTACCATTAATATTTATTGTGTATGTATACCACATATGAGGCACAGCTGATAAATAAAAAACTTAAGGAAAAAAATCCTAAAAATTAATTTCAAAAATCTGAAACATCTATAAATGAAGCAACATTTTACAACCTTTTTCTTCTTCCCTGACCTTTCTGAAGACACAGGAACAAAATGCAAGCAATACTTGTGCAGAAACATGAGTGATGCTGAGCTTTCCACATGCACATAAAGAGAGTGACAGTCCTGTTTTCCTCATGAATAATCGCAAATACTAAAATCAGTTGAGAGTCTTGTCAAGGGTTTTTGGCCCCCCACCCCCTAATTTCTACCTGTTTTTATCCAAAGTACTGAAAGGTTACCTTGTACCTGCTCCTTGATTCTTCCTATAATAGCTTCTGTATCCTGACTTTCCAAAATATGTACAGGTATTCACAGCAGTACTCCAGGGTAATTGGTCAGTGTAAAAGGCCATCACGGTTTATGGGGCAGCAAATTCATTTTAGAGATAATTAAAGACTATTTTTATCCCATACCATTATTTTTCTTGTTCAAATCCTTCACACCAATAGAGAGCTAGGCACTGCTAATGATTTCTATAGCTGTCACCAAAGCAAAAATAGATATATTTGCCTAAAACTATCTGTCTAGTGCTATTTATACAGTAGCACAGTAAGCAATTACTGTATACTAAAGTTCAGGTGAGAATAGTAAAACCAACAATCATGTGGCAGGCAGCTCTGAATGCCTGCAGGGATTAATCTTTTAAATATTATTTAAATTGGTATATTTTCACATGTACAACCTGCACCTCAGATAACTTTAATCCCTGCAAAAAGTCTTGTCCCCATAGTAGGTCCTCAGGAAACTGAGGTCATTTCAGCAGTGAGGAATCAGGGGTTTGAAGGAAAATGAGTAGGTTATGAGGGCCACAGAGGGGAAGGTCTTGGAAACAAGAAAGCACTAAGATAATTTTCCTCTTTGGGTATATGCACATATATAGTCTTTTTATATAGACTTTTTAAAATAAGAGTGACACTTGTCTTGGAGACAAAGACCTCTCTCTATTTTTCTTAAGTCTGGCAGCTCTTTTAATCTTATCATTTTATGTAATGATTAGAACAAGGCATAAAAGACTCTCCTGGCTGCTAGATATTTCTCCCAATTAAGAATTTCTCAAAAATAAAATTTTAATGAATTATGTCTCCTGTGTCCCTACAAATACATATTTTCAGTGGATTTTTTAAAGAAAACTACTTTTCCTAGTGTTCTTCTGGGTCTTTCCTCATTACAATAAGACAGTAATTTACAGGACGAACAATAGGTAGTGCTTGTTGTTTGAAATGCTGGTCATCAGAATTTTCTGTCTGTGCAGACACTCCACTGCAGCTTACTAAAATACCTTGTTACAGCAGTATTAAATCTGTATTCTGTTGGCATGACTTTGCATTCTCTGCCAAGGGCACTTTAGCTCATTTGTATGAAGATAAAGTAGGTAGGCAATTCTGCGTTCACCAACTTGCCTTTGATCTGCTGGCAAGAGTATGGAGTCTATACATACAGAATCTCAGTTTAATGACTGACTGAGCAGGACAGATTTTTACAGCTTTGGATAACAATGTATTTTCTCCTACACTGTGGCTGTCTTCATGCCTTTTACTTGAGATACAAAATATACAGCTAATTTTCCCTTTAAATCTTGTGTTTGCAGACAAGAGATTGTCTGTGAGCTGTCCAACTCTCTGCTACAACTTCAATACATTAGATGCACATGGCTGAATACCTTTAAACCCTGCTGGCACTGGATAAACTGGTGAAAGTTGGGACTATTTTTCTCAAAAAATTGAAATTTTTCCTGTATAAAGAATGCCAAATATTTCCAATCCCCTAATAATTTTTCTTTTTTGGCACCTAAGATTTTATTAATTAAAAAACCCCAAACATTCAGTTAGATTGTTCTTAATAAGCTAGACATAAAACAAATAAAGTAAAAAAAAAAATATTTGGACATCTTTTATGGACCTCACTAGTTAAATACTTTTGAACTGTTCTTGGCACCATAACTAGCCTGAACTATATCATATCAGGTCATTGCCTTTTTCCCTCTTGTATTAGTATTCTTTTTATGCTTAACTGTGATAATTAACATTTATTTCTTACCATACCCATCTAAATTTGATCTGAGATTTATTAAAACTAATATAATAATATCTGTCTAGGCCAGAAATTTCCCAAAAGATCATAGCATATTTAGCTTTTTAACAGTTAAAAGCAGTTCTTAGAGGGATTCAGGTGTTGTATCTTGGCATTTCATAATTTTTTGTGTATTTTATGAGTAATACTCTCACATATTTTTATCTCTATATGTTTAAAGTTTATATAGCTATAGTTTCATGTAGTGTGTAGTGTAAGTGTACACCATATACTTGTAACTACTGATGGAAGGCTTTTCAGCATGATATGCAGATAAAGCCCTGAAAAACAGCACAGCTGTTCCTAATGCCTGTCACCAGTATGATTGACACCTGAGACAAATTCCTGGCTGAAGATACTGGAGAGGAGGCTAAATGTTTGGCTGCACATCCCAAACCCAATGCATGTTTGTGGGACAACAAGCAAACTTAAATGCTGGTCATGATAGGTATCAAATAAACAAAGCTCAGCTTCAGAGTCCAAAAGCCATAAGTGATAGAGGAAGTATGGAAGTAGTGAAAACCAATCAACCCTTCTTTGCTTCCTGGAAAATCATTCATACAGCCTTCCCATACAACTATTAGTCTTCAGGTCTTGGTCAGCTGTTGGTGTGCAAGCCCATCACAGGTGGATTTTTGGTGGGCAGGTTCATGTGAAATTCGGCTTTTATGTAACCGGCTCGGTAGAGTTGAATAAGTTAAAGGGAATTGTGTCTGCTGGTCCATCAGCTCTGCTGTCTTCTAAAATGTGAAACTCCTCTTTTGGACCCAGAGGAGACATGAACCAGAATTAGGATCATGCAGGAAAGGTCAGTCCCTATGTGGACTGCAAAAAGTTTCCTTGTGTGAGGATGGGTCACATCAGGTGTTTTGCATTACCTATGTAACCCTCAGTGCTGCTGATGCTTCAGCACACTCCACCACACGCTCAAAGGTCTGCTCAACCAAGCAGAAATGAGACAGGTGGATAGGAAGCCTGAGTATCTTATACCTCAGACATAATAAATCTATTTTTGATATGTAACTAGGTGAGATCTGGGCTGTGGTTAAGTTTAATATGTTCCCAAACTCAGAAATATTACCTAGAAACAGTTACGATCAAGCAAATATGTCTGATAAAATCAAGACTTTGAAAGAGTTAAGTGGTGAGGATTCAGTGTATAGTGATTTAGAAACTAATGTTATCTGGAGCTAGAACATGGCTGAAGGCCTCGAGAGGATCAGTAGTCTGCCAGGGAAAAACAAGTTACCCAGAAAAAATAAATAGATAAAGTCCCTGAATTTTTAAAGTGAGATTACTGTGGTTGCATAAATATGTGCTGTTCATTTCATGACTATTTGCTGAAATAGTATGATAAAAAATGAAGAAATTTGGTGTGACCCAAAACCTGCATTGCTCTGGTAACAGTCGCTGTTGCGATGAATCCTCTGTGAAATTTCTTGTCTTTCAGGAGGTGATTATAGCCTGCAGAGAGATTAGGGAGAAAAGGATGAGCTACCCATGGGTGCTTGAGATGCCTGTGGAAGAGAGGCAAAGAAAAGCCAGTGAGATTTTCTTTCTAAAGCCTGAGGCTAAATGTCTGAAGAAGTGAGTTGAAGGCAATGGAATGTACTCTGAGCTTGCCAGTATATTTAGAGAGAAGATAAGGGCAGACTCTTCCCTGTGCTGGAAATCTGTCCTGTCACTACAAGACATCATTCCCACAGGAAAAGCAGGCATGATGGAAGTGCTGCCTCGGCACTGTGGATATATATGTGGTACTTAGGGCTTGAGCATGGGGAGAGAACAAGTATTTTCAGAAGAAAACAGGAGAACATGAATGAAAAACACTTTATCTCCACCAGCTATTTCCAATGTTTCTTTCCAGTATCTGATACTGTGGCTAAAATCATCTCCATGTCAGCAGAATCCACCTGGGTTTCCAGCAGTGTAACTAAGATTAGATTAAGAAATTTTGTCTATATCTATAGCTATCCATACCTATATATCTGAAGCTTGCTGGCATATCCTAGATAAATCTACCTTTAAATTTGTCTGTAATAGTACTATGCACTAGAATCATGACTTCTTAAGGAATCCAATGAATCGTGGTGAGTGCTAGCTGCAGTTTATTTGGCTCAGTCTGTTCACTAGTGGCAGTATTTAGTCAATGGCTGAGCAAGGCTGATTCCTCTGATGGTGTAAATCAGCTCAGCACCGCTGATGTTAATAGATCTTTGCCAATTTACATCAGATAGCAGCCTCTCCTGCTCTTTCTTCCCAAAATTTATGAGGATTATGGAGATGAGCTGTAGCCCTAGTGGCAAATGTATCATTTATATATACCAGGTCTCTGCATAGTGTGATTGCTGTGCTCTCCAAATCTTTACAGACATTCTATGATATATGTGATGACTAAGTACTGGAAGTCAACAGAAAGAAGAGTAGGCATAGCATATGGAATTTTTCTTTGGGTACTTTTCACTAATTTTTCTTTCAGCCTAGGGATGAGAGTTAAGATTATACTCAATAAATAATTTTATTGAGTTATTAGCATTTGAACTCATCTTTACACTTGGGATTTCTTCTTTCCTACTAATATCTTCATCATCAAACTACTTGTATAATTTTCAAGGTCTGAGCATTCTCTTCTCATAGCTTATTCATATGCTGCCTACCAAGGACTGAGGACCTAAAAGCACCGCTGAGCTTACATTTCACACAGAACTGCTGAGCCTGTTCTGTGAAAGTTGTGTATCTGTGAACTATGGTAAAAATAAAAACTTATACTAAGAAAACCAGAGCCCTGTGAATCCTGAAAGCAACATTTTTTGTGTCTCCAAAGAAGACTTCTCTGAATAAATTCAGTGTTTCTTTTTTAGATATCTATGCTTTAGTATCAGAGAAATAAAATTCATGAAACAGAGACAAGGAAGGAAAATAACAAGTAAATATACATTTAATTTAAGAGGCCACTCCATCACCAATACCTATTTCTTTCCTTTTCCTCTGTGGCTTGGAAATTGAAAAAAGTACCTTGGAAAAAGTTGAACATGAAGTCTCTATCTTTTTTTGTCTTTTTTACCTCATGGTATATTTGAGTTACTTCCTCTTGGTTTGCTACAGAGATTAAAATTGATATTAGTTATACTTTGCTGTTTGTACACCATCACTGAGCATGACAACTATGAAAGTACCACCTGCCATCTAACTACTAGCAAAGAATTAAATTTAAACTTACAAGTTTCTATAAAGTTGATGACACAAAAACTTTCCCAGTGACTTTTGATCAGAAAGATCTCACTTTTAGGAAGAACATGGAGCTCTTGAAGACTTGTGGTGCCAGTGCTGGCTCCAAGAACAGCTATAGGATTGCCTTTTCCCTTTGGGAAATGTAATGCTAGTGTGAGGTGGGTACAAGTATAGGTTAATATGATGAATATGAATGTTTTTAAATGGCTGGGGATAGCAGAGAAATATTATATGAAATGCTAGGAAATGACATGGGAGAAGACGAAAAAGTGCAGTAGTGCCTGAGCAAGTGCTGCTGACCAGGAAAAGCAAGCCCTCCTTGGCCCTTCAGCCCTGATATGGACAGACATGGGTCCACAGCTCTTCATGGGTCAAACAGATGCTAGAAACAGAGAGCTTGAATATTACAGCAAAGAACATATTTGTCTTTTGGCAGCATTCAGTCCCAGCTCAAATCAGGCACCTCAGGGCTTTACACAATGCAAACAGAAAGACATTTTTCTCCTGCAGACATTAGCATACAAATAGAGAGTCCATCCAAAGAGTAGGAGGAAGAACTCCTCCTCAGTTGTACACACCAGATTATATTGCTTGTTAATTACATTAAATTCTGTTCTGGGGTTTGGCAATGGAAAACATCCTGCTTTGTTTCACCCAAGGTCCACCCCTCCTTCTGGAAATCAGTTCCTCCCAAAATGGCACTCAGACTCTAATATGATAAGTTGCTGAGCAGCAGATGTCAATGGCAACACTCTAGGAGGAGAGCAGGGCTCTGTTTTGTTAATCATTAATAACAGAGACACATGATAATAACAGATTCACATGACTTTTTAATGGTCTCAATGTTACTGTCTTCTCCTGCCTATATGCATGCCTCCTACCTGACCTTCACTGCCTTAGTTCCAGTTAGAAGTCATGGTAGCGATAATTTATAATTATATCACTGCAGATATAGGCATTTTTCTGTTCAACTTTTCTCTCAATTTCCTATATGATTCCTATACGACCATGTGTGTTTACCACACTGAAGAAGAATGAAATCCAGTTGACAATTTCAAGAAAATTAATCAAAATAGGATTCAAAAGGTATTAAAATATGGTTTGTTCATGAAAATACGTCATGACATAGAAATTCAATATACAGCTGTCCTGAATGCAGCGATGGCTGATCTTGCTGGACACAGAGAAGTAGCATAAGAAGCAGCTACAATGAACACGTGAGAAAAGCTCTAGGAAGAGATGACATACATTGGGTGCAACAATAAATAAGGCAGCCATAAGAAAATAAGTTTTAATTGGGTGCTCCTAGAAATCTTTTTCCTAACTCTAGAAAAACTGGATAACTTCATGGGGAAAGCTGAGGTGCAAATACTGAGCTCTTCACTCTTGTGCCCAGTGAGAGGACTTGGGGAAATGGCATTAGGCTGAGTTGGGGGATGTTTAGGCTGGATAGCAAGAGAAAGTTTTTCACCAAAGACTTTGGTTGAGCACTAGAACAGGCTCCCCCGAGAAGTGGTCACAGCACCAAGCCTGACAGAGCTCAAGAAGCACTTGGACAATGCTCTCAGGAACATGGTGGCATTCTTGGGGTGTCCATCTGGGTTTAAACCATGACACCTGGACTTGGACTTGATGTTCCTGATGAGACCCTTCACAGCATATTCTGTGATTCTATGAACCAAAATGTTCGGAGTTCATCTAAATGCAGGGCATATTTACTTGCTAATCTGGTTTATTAACTAGGCTATTTGTTGGTGTACCCTTATTACTCCTTCTCTGAATGCATTTATGGCTCAAGATGTGCTTTTCAAAAACCCAAGATTTTACTGGAAAATTGAACAGGTAGACTGCCAGTGGAAGCAAAGCCCTTCTGAGCTTTCCTGGGTACAGTGCAAACACACTATAATGGCAAGCATGGATTTATTCTTTGGGCCACTGTTGCTGAGATGAAGCAAAGAAGGCTGGGCACAGGACAGGTGGGTGTGCCCATCAGATTCTCAGGGTTTTACAGCCTCCAGGATCAGATGAGAACACAAACTCTCTGTGTAGTTGATGCCAGTAATGCATTCATTTTTGTTATCTATGCATTAAAACCACAAAGCAGTCAATGTAGTTTTGTAGCAGTAGAGACCAGAAACCATTGAGTGCCATATGTCAGCCTAATTTAAGAAATTATATTTTGGTTTATTCCCAGCCTAGGGTCAGGTAAGTGACATAGAAATCAAAATGTCAAGGGAGTTTTGGCAGATACTTCCAAGTCCTAAAGAATTGCTTTTAAAAATACTTTAAAAAGAGAATGTAGTGGAAAGTACACTATTTTGACAGAAAAGGAATGACTGCTTGTTTCTCTCTTGCTGAGCTTACTGTTCTTATTTACCAGCTGTTTTTGAGTATGTCTTTATGGAAGATATACAAATATAAATATGTATATGTATTATCTACATGGGTGTGCGTGTGTGCACACACACACAGGGATACACATATATGGGTATTATAGAGCTCCTGACAACAGTTATAAATGTCATCTGGAATTTCTAAAGCTAAACTTTACCACTGTGTTCTTTAACCTACAGGTAAAAATTCATCATGCTCAAAATAATTTTAAGCCCTGCATGATGCCACTTCAAACTCTTCAAATTGCTCTGTAACCTATGTCATTAAAAAGGTGCAGGCTGGTTGTAAACCATTTTAGCTGTTGCTGCTGCTAATTCAGACAATAACAGAAGTCAGGACCCTACTGGAGCAGAGCCCATGATACAAGGTGCTGTATGAAGATGAGGCAGAAAGGCAGTTTATGCACTTTGAGTGTGGAATCTTCTGTTCTGTACGTATCCAGTATATCTGATACACAGTTTTCTTCCCTCTTTGCCCCTTAGGTCCAGGTGAAGGTGGGTCTGGCTTGTGTCATACAGGGAAGTAGAGGCTGTCTTTTATCTTCCAAGGGCTGAGATTAGTAAAGAGCAGAACACTTTGTGGATCTAGAAGACCCTACCACAGTAACGTGAATGTATACTTACAAGTTCTGCTAACTAAACTATTTTATGTATATGTATTATCTACATGAGTGTGTATACACTGGTATACTGGTGAATTTGAGGAAAGTTGCAGCATCTCTGCTGGTCAGAGATACTGGAACACACAGCAATTAAGAATGCTTTTCCTGTTTTACAACAGAACAGCTGTGACTGACCTCTCCCTGACCAGCCCTAGAGCTGTAAAGATTAAGTTTGAAATGTGAAATTTAGCATGAAAATACTGTGAACTTCATTGAGGGGTAAATGGATGGCCTAATTGTAATGGAAATTAGCTGTGATGTGACGATGTTAAGGTTATTTGAGGAAGCATATTTTGAGGCAAAAACTTACTGTAAAGCTGTGGAATATGTACCTACAGATGACTGATTACATATATTGGCCTAATATTTCAGTTTTGCAGTAAATTTATCAGATACCAGGTGGAAACTGGATTTGGTCATAGATCCAACAGGCTTGTCTTGGATTTTCAGTTCAGTTCCTGAGGTTGTGTTATTCTCCATCTGAAATATCAGCTCTCATTTTTAAGCAAGATATTTTCCTCTCGGCAGCCCTCCCCAATGAGCCTGTGGAGCCACACCTTGCTGGTGAGTAACAGAGCCTTCTGTGTGCCTGGGCAGCCTCAGAGGGACAGCTGCCACACCCCGGCCCTGTCAGAGCCCAGCACACCATGGGAGAAGGCAGGAGCAGGAGAAGGGTGCCATTCTTTGGCTTTAGGGGACATGACTGTTTCCCACACTGCTGCTCTGGTGGACAAAGGAACCCTTGCAAACTCTTGTTGAAATAAAAAGTAGTTTACTTCATTCCCATTTTACTAGTATAGTTTAGGGGATGAGTAAAAGTGAAGCAAGGAAGAGCTTTGCCTTCATGTATAAATATACACTTTTTCAGGATTTCCCAGAAGTACCCCACATATGTGTTACAGAAGACACGTTGGTCATTATGGCTGATTGGAGAGTTAGGATACTTATCGTGAATCATTTTAGAAACAGAATTATTTAGTGTTAGTTATTTAGTGTTATTATTAGTTAAATAATGTAATGAAATCTTTTTCCCTGTAAACACCATGTATCATTTTCAAGACTACAAAATTTATATGCTGAATCTTATAGAGGGCATTCCCTGAAAGTTCAAAGCAAAATACTTTATTAAGATATGCCTACATACGACAAATCAAATAGAATTAAACAAATAAAAGGCTTGTGTATCTGTTATCCATGTGCTTACCTACAATGCCTTATTAAAATAGTTTTGCATCAAATATGATGTGAAAGCAGAACTGTTTTGAAACACAAAGCTTTTCAAAGTTTTCCATGGACAAATAGGAGTTTTCTTTTAAAGAAAAAAGATAATAAATTGCATTGCTACAGGGTAAACATTTTAAAAAAATGTATTTATGTCACCAAAGGAATATACCACACTGAATGTGTGACTTTTCTCATATTTAGCATTCCTGTAATCACTCCAGTTAAACAGTTCCCTTGGCTTGTGCAATTAGTTTTTCCTGGAGGTCTGCCTCATGTTTTTGTGTCTTCCTAATTAGCTAGGAGAAGCTTTTGCTTGCAATTGTGTGACAGGTCTACTCCTGTAAACTAACAAAGAAATCATTCATGTGGAGGTTTACAATCGGGGCCATCATTTGCTTAGGAAACAAAGTTTAGTTAACAACTATGTTTATCTCCAAAACAATCCTAAGGGGATACACAAATCTGAAGGTTCTCATAGAAAATATTTCTTACTTTTATCTCTTGGCTATGTAAATGAATTAAACAAGGAACAGCAGAAAAAGATTCACACAGACTGAAGGATGAAAACAAAACCATGCTTGTCACCATGGTATAAGATGGAATGGTCCAGACATACATATATATTTATTTATATTTAATGTCTTAGTGAAATAATAATAACATTTTCTCTCCGATTGTATTGGTAAGAAAAGAAATGAAAAATTATCCTTATACTGGGTTGAAACTTTGTTTTTCTTGCACTGTCTCAGGAATTCTCCTGGTGCTCTGTCAGTAGTTTCACAGGTTTTCATTTTCTTCTCTCATGGAGTCTGAAGGGGAAAAGGAAAAGAGACATTAATTTGATCTGTTTTTGTGGAGAACTTTGGAAATCTTTGCAGCACACATCTTGTCTGTGCAAAATGTAGAAGTCCAGACTGAGCTATTACAGTTCACAGCCTGAGCTGAAATAGTTCTTCCTCAAAAAAATGAGGAAGTTTTTCTCGTTAGCTTCCACACTACATCTTGTCTATGGAGAAGAGTCTGAGGGTTTGCAGTGGTTTCATCCCAGCCAACAACGCAGCCACACAAATCTGCTCAACTGCCTCCTCCTGCTGGAATGGGGTGGAGAATCAGAAAGGTAAAACAAAAAAACTTGTGCGCCGAGATAAAGACAGTTTAATAGATAGAGCAAAAACTGCACACGCAAGCAAAATAAGACAAGGAATTCATTCACCACTGTTATGATCCTATTACTGAGAGATACCTCTACCCGAATGAAGGTGCAAATAACACCATATGCTGAAGTCAATAGTATGGATTTTATAACAATAAAATGTGATGGTAGAGAGATAGAGAGATATGGATATTCTCAGTTCAATCGAAGAAAGAACAGAGATAAGTTAGCCTGGGAAACTTCAAAAGAAGGAATTATAAACTGTTTTTATCTCTCTTCTGTAGCCATTGTTTATAATAGTTGTCCTTTGGAGTGTGTTATTCTTAGTTCACCAGTGGGGCAAGGGGTGCTTTCTCTAAGACCAATCAGGTCTTAGCCTAGTGAATCTGGTTATAAAAGACTCACTGGATTTCTACTATTTGGGCTCTTCTCATAATTCTTATAATAAAGCTTGTTCTCTCGCCTTCTGAACCTTGGAGTCTCTCATTCTTGTTGCTGGCTCAACAACGACAGAAAGAAATAGAAAAGAGAGAGAGGGAGGGTGCAGGAGTGAGAGAGAGACTGATCAAGCAGAAGATATTCACCACCTGTGGATCCAACAGCATCCTGTTGGTCCTTCTTCACCACCTTTCAGTGGTGCAGGTGCTGAGGTTGTTCAAAATGTTCACTATTTATGCATTTTAGCAACCAAAGGAATAAATGCTCTTTGGCTATGCAGTTCTATTGGTTAAATGATTCCCTTGCTTCTAATGCTGATTAGTCCTCATTCTCTTGAGTTTCTTGGAGTGGGTTTTTTGGGTCAGTGGGCCCTGAGTTGTTGGTCATGATCTCCCCTCTGGCAGAACTACCTTTTACCCAGCTGGGGCTGATTTCAGCACAGATGCTGAGTTGTCTTTCCTTGTGGCCCATAAATTCTGTATTTTTTTTGTCCAATACATTCTTCTCCCCAAGACTTGTTAACCTTCTCCTAGGTCTGAGATAACACCCAGACAAATAGTACCAACTTTATCTTATTTAAAGTCCCTGCTGTGGTGGCTTAACTTACAGTCCAAGTTCCAGGTATTTACAGAGGCATATTGAGGGGGCTTTGGTGGTCATTGGTGGCCACAGATGCCATCAGTCCCATAACTTGGGGTGATCTTTGTGTGACAGGTCATATGCATACGAGCAGTTGCTTCTCTACCTAGTTTGCTACAGTGGGAATTTTTGTCTGGATGCATTAACCAGGATGTGCTAAACAGATATCTTGCCTCCACCAGGCCTGGAGTTTGTGCCATTCTGTCACTCCATTCTGTACTTATCTCATGGCAAAGTTGTTCTATGGCCTTAAGAGTTTATGAGACAAGCAACTGTGCTCTTTAAGTCCTTAAAACCACCTCCCATGAGCAGGCAAGTATTTGGCCATCCCCAGGAAAGCTAGAATTCATCACATGCAACAGTGACTTTGGAATACAAATACCATCATTCAGAATGTTCACCCTTTCTACTACTTACCCCAAATTTATTGCTGAGCATGATGCTGTGTGGTGTGGGATATCTGTTTGATCAGCTGGGATCAGCTGTCCTGGTTGTGTCCCCCTCCCAGCTCTTGTGCACTTCCAGCCTGCTCACTGGTGGGGTGGGTGTCAAGGAAATGCTTAATTCTGTGCTAACACTGCTCAGCAGTAACTAAACCGCTATGTTATCAACACTATTTCCAGCACAAATCCAAACCGTAACTCCACATTAGCTGCCGTGAAGGAAAGCAACTCTAACCCAGCCAAAATCAGCACAAAAGTGTACACACAATTATGTCTTCAGTGTCTGTGTCAATTGTTTCCCCATTGGGATACATTGAAAGCTTTTTTATGATTTTGTAGAGGTGGTGTGATTTCTTCTCTATAGTTAATCACACTTAATTTTCAAGTCAGTTTGCTTTGGTTCATGACTTAACATTCTTTGTCTTCAGCAATACCTGGTAAGTATAAACTCACTCTCCACAGCAAATGGATATAAAAAAGAAAAAGCTGCTTGTATTCCCCTCTCTCCAGTAGAGGTTCATGCTCCACTGCTAACTACTAAAAGCTGAATGCACTGATTCCATCAGCATGGTTCACAGCCTGTGAAGAGTGAAACTAGATAATCCTGAAAATGTACATGAATAAATGAAAAGCCCACTTCTAAAGGAATGGAAAGTAATTTCGGGCAGACCCAGGATATTTCAATGCCTGTCATCAGAACTTTTTATGAGTGCATAGAAGTTCTTATCCAAGATTTTTGTCTGCACAAACTTTGATAAGGCTTTGGCTCACTGTCTCTGTAGGATAGGTCTGTAAGTCCTCTAGGAAATTAAGTACTTATAAAAACTTTTTTAGACATTAAGGTTGAACAACTACATTCTCTAATGACATAGCAAACAATATATCCTTTACATTCTCTTGAGAAAAAGTGGGGGGAACTCAGATGAAGTCAGATTTAATTTCTTGTTTTCCTTTACTGTGTACCTTCACTTTCAAATAAAAGCAGCAATTACACCTGATCAAAACGTGTATTCTAATTTTAATAAGGTGTTACACACTTATAAACCCATTTAAAAATCAATTTGTAGTAATACTACCCCACTTGTAATTTTGGGAAAAAAAAAATGGAAGTTCTGACTTTGGTTGTGGAACAATAAGTGGGATACTTTGATTTATGACAAATACGGGACCAAGCAGAGTAATGTGATTCTTTGTCAAGATTTTGAGAACACGTGCCCAGTCCTGAAAGTAAGTCTGAAGTGTTTCTTTATCCTAAGCCATTTCTATGATAGCAGCAGAATTGGCATTACCTATTTAGGTTTAACTCAAAACAGACAAAACAAAAAGCAAGTAATTTTTTTTAATTATGTGCAGATAAAGGTGCTACTTTGCAAGCCTCCAATTATTGGAAAAAATCATGCTTTGTTACTGTATAAGTAATGTGAGTGGAACATATAATGACAAGCAGACTAATAGAAAAGGATATTGGGTTAAAAAAACAATAAAAGAAACCTGAGATGGTTGCAACTCACAAGAAAGCAGGGAAGAAAGTTCTGCAGACTCCACAGTTTCAAGAAGAACAACAAGACAAAGGTAGCACAGGAATAAGGAGGTGAATTTTACAAGCTGTAATGACAGAGACCAGTGTGATACATGCCAAGTGCATACTTGGCACTGGTGAGGCCACACCTCAAATCCTGTGCTCGGTTTTGTGCCCCTCACTACAAGAAACTGAGGTGCTGGAGCGTGTCCAGGGAAGGGCAATGGAGCTGGGGAAGGGTCTGGAGCAGAAATCTGATGAGGAGCAGCTAAGGGAGCTGTGGGTGTTCAGCCTGGAGAAAAGAAGACCCATGAGACACCTTATCATTCTCTACAAATGCCTGAAAGGAGTTTGTGGTGAGATGGGTGTTGGTCTCTTCCCTCAAGTAATGCAACAGGAAGAGAGGAAATGACTGCAAGTTGCACCAGGGGAGGTTTGGATGAGATATTAGGAAAAATTTCTGCAATGAAACAGTGTTCAGGTATTGGAACAAGCTGCCCAGGGGAGTGGTGGAATCATCATCCCTGGAAGTATTCAAAAGATGCGTGAATGTGGCACTGGGGACATGGTTTAGCAGTGAATAAGGTAATGCTGAGCTCAGAGTTTGACTCAATAATCTCAGAGGTCTTTTCCAACCTTAATGATTCTATGATTCGACATAATGACTAGGAGAAGGAAGATTGTTCAGACATGATTAGGTGACAACTATATAATGTTGGGATAAAAATAAAAACAAAGATGAAGGCATGGAGTTCTATGCCTATTTTTATTATTCAGAATAATTATAAAAACTTCATGTAAGTTAGTAAGAAAATATTTGCCACATAATTATTGACCAAGAAAGTAGTTCATCTAGGCTTTTTTTGTGGTTTCTCTCAAGTGCCAATTCTAAATCACCACACAAAAGAGACATGGTACATGTTTAAAGTAGCTCAGGCCATGGAGACAAATGAGCTTGAATAGGATGGAAGTGTAATGATGTCTGCATTAACAAGTAATGCAGGTCAACAGGACTGTATCTGCAGAGAAACAGATGGCACTCAGGAGCTGACATTCATTCCATAAGCATTTAGAAGGATTATTACTTCAGGCGGTCTCTAAACCAAGCCCATGGATTCAATGCCTGGGAGTAGTTAAGAGAGCATTAGAGGTACCCCTGGAGTGCATATTTCATTTTAGATTCATACAAAAGATTCTAGTTTTCATCCCAGAGACTGCTCTGAAATGTGAATCAAAGCACATTTGAAGGGCTGTTCAGAAGATTGGATTCAAAACCTGTGTTAGAACTGAAATAAAATGTTAATGCAGATGCACCAAATACATACATATCTCCTCTGGGAAAAGAGCAAGATTAGTTTGCACTGAGATCTGTGCTGTTTTCACTTGCCACAGCAGAACTTTTACTAGTATAAAACTTTTTATTTTCTATGGATGTCTATATGGTTTTTTACCCAAGAGGCTGAGATCTTTCTATCTTTGAGAAAGTAACCTTTATAGCATAGGTTTTAAAAGATGAAAAGATGATTAAGGGAAAAGAAAGGATGACTTAAAGGGCTCAACATTTTAAAAGTCTAAAATTTTAGATAAATATACTCTTCTTATTGTATATGTGTCTTCTTCTCTTATTTAGAGAGGAGGATGTCATGGGGGACTGTGTCTAAGGCTTTGCAGAAGTCCAGATAAATGACATCTATATCCCTGCCCTTGCTCACTGATGTAGTCACTCCACTGTAGAAGGCCACTGGGTTGGCCAGGCAGGACTTGCCCTTGGTGGAGCCCAAACCAACTCCCTGTTCTCCATGTGCCCTAGCGTGGCTTCAGGGAGGATCTGTTCCATGATCTTCCCAAAGGTGGTGCTGACAGGTCTGTAGTTCCCAGGGTCCTCCTTTTGACCCTTTTTGGAGATGGGTACAATGGTTCCTCTTTTCCAGTCACCAGGGACTTTGCCTGACTGTCATGGCTTTTCAAATATCATGGAGAGAGGCTTGGCAACTACATCAGTCAATTCCCTCAGGACTCTGGAATGCAGCTTATCAGATCCCATGGACTTACATCCATTCTGGTTCCACAGATGATCATGAACCTGATCTTTACTTACAGAGGGAGGGACTTTGCCCTCTCAGTCCCCATCCTGATTTCCATCCACACAAGATGTGGGAAGAGAGGTTGCCATTGAAGACTGAAAAAAAAAAAGTCTTCTCCTCAGCTGTTACCAATTTTCCAGTACTGTTTATCAGGAATGTGTGTCTGTGTGTGTGATACAGTAATGCTGTGCACTTTTAGAAGATTTTGTGGTTTAAAATGTAAAAATGTTTCTTTATAACAGGTAGAAGAAATTATTTTAGCTATTTCATTCTTACATTATCTGAGACCTGGAGAGATCAGATAAAGGAAATGGGAAAAATTACCCTACAGTAATAGGGCTTCATGGTGTGCACAAAACGTAATTTAATAGTGCTCCTTTCTGAATGCCTACCAATAGTACAGCAGTCCACTATCTGTTATCATTATCTATAAACCATATAGTCTGAGGGACCATATTTTATACAGGAAAATAAGTTTAAAATGAATGTAGCAAGGTGAGACATAACAAGGAACAGACATGATTTGAAAGGATCTACCGCACATTCTTAATTCAAAATGTAGTTCAGCATCTGGTATCTACTTCTGCTAGGTTCATGTTGGTTGTGTAAGCAGTGCCAGCATTACCTACAATATATTTTGAAGTATGAGTTTAGTGTTGTAGCTTAGGTGTCTGCAATATCTGAGGACACTATTACATGAATACCAATACTGTCTTTCTGGTGGAAAAAAGTATTCATATTTTTTTCCATTGCTCAAGGTACTTTAGCTTTTCAAATACTTCTATGCAAAGTGAATTACTAAAATTAGGGTGTGGCTCAAGCTGAATCATGTAAATGGAAAACTGCATTGGAGGAAATAAATGTTGGAGGATTGCTATATCAAAACCAAGAAAAACCTTTTCTGTAAATAAGTCTAAAATGCCTACCTTAGCTCTGAGTATCTTAAGCTATTAGATAGCAACTAAAAATTGTATATTCAAAGTGCACAGTTTAAGAGCTTTTGGCACATCTTTTTCTGCTCTTCATCATTTTATATTCATGTCATCAGTATTGCAAGAAGAATTTGGCAAGATGACCTCCTAAAAAAGCCATAAATTTGAAAGTTACTTCTTTGTAAATATGGAGGTTAAAAGCTTGTATAGATAAAATTACAGATAGAAGAAGTGTAAAAGCATTTATTTTTTTCTTGAAAGAGTCTACCAGAAATAAACTAAATGTTGGATGGAATAGAGATTTCCTATAACAAAACAGTTGTGTAAATACTAGCATGATATAATGCATTTATTGGCAATGTTTAATTGCTCAGAAAAGTACTGACATTATTCAACCACCACTAGAAAAATTGTATTAATAAAACACCACACTAATCTGCCTTTTTTTTTTCTTGGTTTCTACTATGCTACAAAATCCAGAACATAAAAAATTTAAGAGAAGAAAGACAATGAATTTGCTAATTAAACTAAACCCACTATGCAAATTCATATTAAGAAACGCTTCTGCAAATATAGAGTGTTCTTGTGGCAGGTTAGTACAAAACCCTGAAAACACCCCTCTCCCCCTTTACCAATCTCACAGTTTTACACAAGTGGCTTCTCTCATTAGATATACTACAAGCTTCAGGCCTACCACAGAGCTGGTCCATTAACAAACAGTTTGTTGTTAAATATTTCATTGTTATGAGCTCATACTTAAACTTAAAGAGCAATCTGTGGAAGAATGGAGTGTTAAAGATTTTATTGCCCATAAAACAACAGGAAAGTAACTTTGAGAAAGCTGTAGATTCTGGAAAAGGATGGCTTTTTTTTTGCATTTTACTGCTTTTTGGTGAATATTTTCTGTTTAGTGTGTCTCTATAGTAATGCACAGGATGAATGTTAAGTATCTTGTGCAAAGAAATAAATTGATTGCAAAATCTGAATATTTCTAGTCAACTGTCTCCATGTCTTTTGGGGTGGTGCCCCTACAAATGTGAGCCTAGCATAATTGAAAATACCTAGTTTATGAATCTTGATTCAACCTTGGATTATTTATTATTCAAGGATTGAAATTTTGCACATGTAAAGTAGTCTACAGTGGCTGTTGTGGTGATGAACTTTTACCCAAGAATCAACACAGCTCTAAAGCTGTCCAGGGAGAAGAAGCTAGAAAAGGATCACATAGTTTACTCATTTGGTGTTATTCTTCAGTCTGGAGTGCTGGTTTCAAGCTGATCTTTCTTAGAGGAAGTTGCTGAGGTTCCATCACTTAAATACCTTCCTCTTTTGGCAAAACATGGGACATGGGCTTGCTACCTTTGGCAAGATGAACTGAATATATAAATTGCTGCCGTTAATAATTTAGGATGGCTTTATTTTGCCCTATATATGATTATTATTCACCCTCTTTAAAGCTGAAACCTCTTTTTACATTCATCTACTTCAACTTTGTACTTGGACTCAAAAAAAATCTATTAAACTACTAAATAATACATATTAATAAATATATTATTTGCAATAAGAAGGAAGCCTCTCTCAGATATATAGATATAATATTTCAACAAAAAGAAAACAAGGTTCTCCCTTGGTTTGGAGCATGTACTGTTATTTTTAAGATTTTGTTTTTCAAGATGGGAATTTTCTTACCTTGCAAATATGTTAAGTGTTCTAGCAAATATTCCCCCTTTTTTTCTTGAGTGGATACAGTAGAAGTACTTCCAAACAATTCTTTTTAAAATGGCAGTATAATTTCACAAGAATTGAAGGCTTTTGCAGATTCAGAGAGTGGCAACTCAGCCAGGGCTTGCATATGTGCCACTGTCACCGTGTTGCATTTAAAATCACGAAGTAGTGATGCAGGTAGTGCTTTCTCTCAGTGACAGGAAAATTGAATTTATTGTTGAGGCACATGCACTCATTTTTTTCCAGGCCATTTACACATTAGATACAGAGCTGCAGTCACAGGAACATGATATGGTCTGCCCTTCTAGCAATTAGTGCACTCCATCAGCACATGCTTATGTTTCTGAGATGCAGGCAGAGCAACGATGCTGCCTCCCAATTTTCTGATCTGTGAACTCAATTGAGGAGTATTCTGAAAGGACATAAATAATAGTTGAAGATAAAGAATGTTGGCAAGAGATTCAAAAAGGAGTCATGGATAATGGCAGTACTCCAGACAGAGGTCTATTGATGTCATCTGAGAACTATAGCAAAACGGAAATCAGTTAAAAAAGCCCATAAATAAAACAGGAAATGAATGGACCAAAGCTTATATATTCTAAATTAGGGCTAACTTTTGAATGAATACTGTGAAGATGATTTGTTCTTTTTTCTCTTTTCTTTTGTTAAAAAGTGAGCTCAGGACTAATGTGGAAAATTATTATGTTTCATTTGAAATATTATTCTTTCTGCTTTTCTGTTGCCATTCTCTATTTCTTGAAGGTTTTTGACTGATAGTGAGACCAATACCTCTGTACAACATCAATATGATGAGGTAAAATTGTCTATCCAGCTCTTTACACTTTGCAATTATACCTCATCCACAAACACTGCCAAAACCCAGCTATAATGATGCTCTATCCTTACTTAGTCTAACACAGGCCTATGCATTAGTATGGACCAGTGTACACTTTCTCATCTCTCAGCTGTGTGTACCATAAACTCTTAAATTGCTTGTTTTGCTGATAGCTGCAGCTGTGGGAAATACTTCTTGCTGATATGTAGGATTTTAGAGGATTTTATTAGCTTGTTGAAATGAAACTGTAGTTGATATGAACAGCTTTGATATGAAAACAGGGCCTGGAATTAGAGAGGCTTAGTGTCTTGCCAAATACACATATCCTAACCAGGCTGCTCATCTGGTGGCCATTCAAAGGAAGAAGATCAGGAGGGTGAATGTGTAGGAAGGTTGATGGCAACACTGGAACAATGGCAGTCCCCTTAAGAAGAGAAAGAAAATTGTTCAAGATCCTGTCTCCCACATTAAAGAACAATGTGTCTGGCTCATGGCCTGTTTGCTTTGGGCAGGCTGGGGAGTGGCTATTTTAGTCACTGATGTGAGGGATCACTAACAAAGTCTTCTGAAGTCATTGTGCTTGTCTTTTATGACCACCTTGGTTCCTTAAAAGAAAAGTTTTGCTGCAATGAAAAGGATTGTCTGTGACTGTCCAGAAATGTGCAACGTTCAGACTTGAGAAGGCAGCCAAGATCCAGACCAAAAGCTGTTGCTAACAGACTTGCCAACTCAAAGTATCTTCTTCACTGAATGTTATCCGCTCTTTGATCTGAGAACTTTCAGAAAGGGCTGTAATTTTTCCAACTTCTGCTGTCTTAAAATTTGTGTCAAAACCAGGAACATCCCTGACACTTTCTTACAGATGGCTTCAGATTTTATCAGGCCTAACCTTTGTGATGAAGCGTGCTTTTGAATAAGGCTCAAAGTGAATGTATTCATTAAAACAAAATAAATTACTTAATTTTAATGTAATAATATTTGATTTCTTTTTGAGCTATATGCTTTCAATTTATGTAATAGATTTTTGAATTTTGCAATCAAAGGCACAAAACATGGATAACTTTGGTATAAATGATAGATCAATGGTATTATGTTGGAATTTCTGTACCCAATAGTTTCACTGAAATTAATGCAATTTTCATCTCTAAAAAAATTAAAATATTATCTGGATGAAGATACTCTGTGATTCTTACTGCACAGCTCAAATTCTAACTTTCACATTTGATATGAAAATGTACCTTAGAAAGAGCATTTTTCTAATTTATAGAAAGAAAAGGATATATTTATCTCAAGGAAAGCTACTTCAGTGAAGGAGCAGATGTACTGATTTATTGACAGCACTGGGTACTAAACAGATATACCCCCAAACGCCCACTGCAAACATCTGTGAGGTTGCCAACTACAGCCACATGTGTTTGATCATAGAGGGGGTGACCAACTGGCACTGTCACACCAGTCAATCTGTGGCAGTACAGTTACTGAAGTTTAATATTAAAGATGTTCTGTCCTGTTGGCATTCAGCACCTGCCTATATAAGCAGAATTTTTTTTTATTATGCAAGTACGTGCAAGCACAGTGGAATTTTCGAAGTTACATAAAGGCATCTGACTCATAAATCATTTTGTTTTTATACTTAAATAAGAAAAAGTGGTAGGAAGGATGGCTTGGGTTTTGTCCACTGACTGGAAGTACTCATAGATGATAAACCTGCTGTGAATTCCAGCCACTGCTGCTTGTGCATCCCTTTGTGTTGTCCCAAAGACTGAGCAGGGAAAGCTCTGCATGACTGCCTCAGTGCTCATCTCCTCTCCAAGGCTGGAGATCTTTGAGAGACACAGGGGACTCAGACCATGGCAGTCTCCCCAGGGCCTCCTGTGTGTAGGTGGTCTCTTCTTGGTGAGTGGCAGAGAAAGGACGCAGAATACTCATTCTTTTCTGTCCTGTGAACCAGAGAATCCTTGTCTCAGAGTGACCCTAAATGACAGTGTGGCATTACAGAGATTGGAAACACTGGGGATCTGTATGATTTCCATGCAGAGAACAGGGAAAAGAAGCTCCAGAGTGACATCCAGATGGGCTGTCCTGGTCTAGTTTCATGCTTTAAGCAGTTCATACTCTGAGAAATAAATTTGAATAATTTACTAAATATTGTAATAGCCATCTTAATGGTGCTGAATTATATCCTGGGATTTCTATAAGCAAATTAAATAAAAATCTCACTCTCCCACACCTTACTGTCCTTTCACATCAATGGACTGTATTGGTTAGCACCTGCTAGGATTCTCTTACATGAGAGGAATCTTTTGAAAAGTAATATAAAAACAGGGAAGAAAATAGAGTCCATGGACTGAGAGCTGTCCTATTGACCAGGACTCACATGGCTTTATAATAAAAAGAAACAGTGTGGAGTCATTGAGGGACTAGTTGATAGTTTTAAACATATGACTGAAGAGGTATTATTCACTGGTTAGATGGATAAACAAAATAAAGGTAGAGGTCCAAAAGTGCGTGGCTATTAATTTGAGTGCATAGAAATCACTCCCAGTGAAGAAAGACATAAGAATATCACTGTCAGAGAGCAGGGACATTCTTTCTGGTAGACCCAAGTAGCTGTCTAAACATCACAGAAAATTCTGAAAGTTCCGTGCTGAAGTGCCTTGGCTTTTTGGTAACATTTAGAAATCATGAGATTTAATGAAGATGTATCATAGTTTTGTTAAATATTTGTTAAAAAACAAGAAGTCCCATTAAAAGACTGTATTTTAAGTGTATGATGTAAATGAACTGGTGAGGTCACTACAGATATTTCTTTTGTAAAAGATCCACAAGGATAAAGCCCAAAAAGCTGACACATTATTGTCTTGAAAGTAAAGCCATCACAGAGAAAAGGATCTTAGAAAGTCCTTAGAGAGTCTTGAACTTCCTGCCCCTTTTCAGTGGAAAGAAGCAAATAGAACAGAACAAAACTGAGTTCAACAAAACCATGTTTTATTCTAAATGAATTATGGAAAAGGTGGATAAGAGATATTAAAACAATAGTATACTCTGTAACACTTGCAAAGATACCACCAGGTATCTGTCCAGAAAAGCATTTTTGAAACTCCAGAAATACCCTTTGCAGTAATTGAAGGGCTGTGATAACATTCACGAAGATACAGACACTCCTGGCTTTTAAACTCATTATACCTGGGTATCTCAGCCTCTAAATTCCTACTTGAAATAAATTGCAACAATAATTGATGGTTGGTCTTAAACTATCAGGACAAAAAAAACCCAAAAAAACTGGAGGTTGAGATAGAAGAGTAACAGTAAATAGTAAGGTAGAAGATAAATAAAGACAGAAGAAGAAGTTTGCAAGAATAATGGATAAAAAGGACAGTTTGATGCATATAAATATAAAATACTGATAATTCATATGAATTTCTATCACACAGAACCACAGAATTGTTTGAGTTAGATGGGACCTTAAAGATCATGTAGGTCCAACCTCCCTGCCACAGGCAGGGACAGATTTCTCTAGACCAGGTTGCTCAGAAGTCCATGCAACCTGGCTTTGAACACTTCCAAGGATGAGACACTCACAGGTTCTCTAGATTGTGCCAGTGCCTCACAATGCTCACAGCAGAGAATTTCTTCCTAATAGCAAATCTAAACCTACTCTCTTTCTGTTTGGAGCCATTCTCTCTTGTCCTATCAATGCACGCTCTTGTCAAAAGTCCCTATCCAGCCTTCCTGTAGATCCCCTTTCAGTACTGGGGGCTGCTCTGAGGTCAACCTGAAGCCTTCTCCAGGCTGAGCAACCCCAATTCTCTCAGTCTGTCTCCATAGCAGAGGTGCTCCATCCCTCTGACCATCTCTGTGGCCTCCTCTGGACTTTAGGTGGGGTCTCACCAGAGCAGAGGAGCAGAATCCCCTCCCTTGCTTTGCTGGCCATGCTGCTTTGGGTACAGCCAGGACACTGTTGGTTTTCTGGGCTGTGAACACTCATGTTGAACTTTTCATCAATGAACACCCAAAAGTCCTTCCCCTCAGGGCTGCACTCAATCCATTCTCAGAGCAGATAGAAAATGGAATGCAAACAAAGGCTGCTTGTTCCATTGCTGAGTGATGAGAAATTCCAATGAGAAAAAAAAAAATTACCATATCTACAGAGTAGTAATGGATCAGAATGCTTATTATATAGTCCTTTAAATTTTATTAAGTAAAAAGAAAACTGAAAATAAGAATAATAAAATCCTGCCATTGTCATATTTAAAATCCTGTATTCTTACCTAAGTAAAAGTGAAGGAACAGAGAAATTGAGGAAGCAAAACTGAGTTGTGTCAATTATAAAAGAAGAATATACAAAGGGATGTGAATGTGTCCCAGACCTTTAAGCATTAATGTATCCCAGACAAAAACAGACAGCTTGCAAAGCCTGCAATTTACCAGTATGTTGGTATGGAGAAATCACCAGAGAAAACACAATGGTACTGACATCAGAAGTTTAATCTGATGAGAAAAAGCAGGGCAAGCTGGGTCAGGAACATAGGAGCTGCCATAGCAAATTAAATCAGTAATTCATTTGTTCTGTTATCCTGCCTTTGACAGGGACCAGCTATCAATGCTTCAGACAACAGAGAAAAATATTAAAATACATACAATTCTGCAGTAACCATCTTATTGGACATGGTTTTATTTCCTTATATCTGTTGATTAGAGATTGGCTTGCCATGTCAAGATTTAATGTTATTACTGCTTTCAAGGAAACACTTTGAATATAACAGCAAATGCTGAATTTTAATCATGTCCATATTTTTACTTACACTTTTGTACAAAAATGCCTGTGAAAATAAAAACAACTGCAGAGCTGGAAGGGAGAGATTGTACCCCAGGAATCAAAGTATTTTATTATGCTTTCAAGGCTGTCTGAGAAGCTGTGGTAACAAGGTAAGTTTGTTCTTCAGCATGTTGATTTAAATGTGGAAGTTCTATGTTGACCAGAAATACCCTCAGTTTAATTAAAGCCATGTAAAATGAACAAAGCCTCATCTTTGACCCTTGGTTTCTGAAGAAACAGTTTCAGAAGAGGAGTTCTAAAAGCACCCCAAACCCTTAAATGAGTCTTAAGAATTTGCTGTGATGATTGCCAGACTTAGAACATTGGCTTTTTGCACAGACCCCTGCCTTTACAGCACTCACTGCTTTGTTTGTTCTGGGCCTTAGGGATTTTACCCTTACTTAATTCTGCCAAAGCTTTAAGCAAGTATTTTTAAGCTCTGGTGACCCTTTCCAAGATGTCACTCATTTGAAATTCACTTGCTTGCCTTCCTTAGTCCTCTTGCATCCCATAGGTAAGATGGTAGTTTTATATTTGTCATATTCTCTGCCAGACAAACAGAACACACTTTTTT